>PITA01005473.1:66238-96602 GCA_004023965.1 Spilogale gracilis | reverse complement strand
GTATCATGCCAGAATTTCTTTCTCCTAAAAGGGAGAAGGAATTCCAGAAGTTGACAGTAAAATAAAATAAAACTGAAATGCCAAATAGGAGACACAAACGATCCTTTGGCATGTTTTTTGTACTCTGTCTCTGATGGCGCTGCAATTGAATCTGGGGACACTGATCATTTATTCCTATCAGATCAGCCACCAGATCTACTTTATGGGCAAAATCCTCAGCTGATATTGGCAGAACCACCGTGCACCTGCCATCAAGATTCAAAGAGATCCCTGGGGGCACCTGGGTGGTTCAGTCATTAAGCGTCTGCCTTTGGCTCAGGTCATGATCCCGGAGTCCTGGGATTGCGCCCCACATCAGGCTCCCTGCTCAGCGGGAAGCCTGCTTCTCCCTCTCTCACTCCCCCTGCTTGTGTTCCCTCTCTAGCTGTGTCTCTCTGTATCAAATAAATAAATAAAATCTTAAAAAAAAAAAAAAAAGAGGGAGAGAGAGAGAGATCCCTCAAAACGTGTTCCCATCGTTAATCAATACCCTCTATGTAAAGAGGACCTTCAAATCATCAAGCCGTAATAAATGATTACAAGGCTCAGGGCCTCAGTATTCTTTGGATGAGTCCCTGTAAGACCCCCATTTTACTTGTGAGAAAACCCAACTGCTAAGGATGGAGAACTGTCCAGGACTTCTGAGCCATAACTAACACCGTTATCCTTCAGCACCCTGGTGTTCCCGTCCCAATGGGCTACTACCAACATCCACTCCCACTGAAAACAAATTTTTCAAGGTAATTGATCTACGAAGACATTTTTCATATTCCAATTGATAAGGATAGATAATATCTTTTTGCCTTCACTTGGAAGAATGGAAATACACCTGGACATTAATGTCCCTGGATTTCAGAGTATCCTACCTTAAAAGCTGATCTGGATGATAGAAAATTGTCTGCGGGGGGCGCCTGGCTACCTCAGTCAGTAGAGTATGTGGCTCTTGATCTTGAGGTCGTGAGTTCAAGCCCCATGTTGGTCTTAGAGATTCCTTAAGGAAATAAAAATCAATTAAAAACTTAAAAAAGCAAGTTTTCTGCAGGCTGTACTTCATTAAAATATGTGGATGGTTTGCATCTCTCCTCCTCTCCTCAAACCTCTTCACAGGAATATAGTACCTATCTGTTAAAACTTTTGGCCTTCTTCAGCTCAGGTCATGATCCCAGGGTCCTGGGATCAAGCCCTGCGTCGGGCTCCCTGCTCAGTGGGAAGCCTGCTTCTCCCTCTCTCTCTGCCTCTGCTTGTGTTCCCTCTCTAACTATCTCTCTCTGTCAAACAAATAAATAAAATCTAAAAACAAAACCAAAAACCTTTTGACCTTGAAGGGACGTAAAGTCTCCAAAGAGAAATTGCAGGTCACTCACGTTTAGGGTAGGTACTTAGGGCCTCTGATCTTGGAATAAGGGCTATATATGGACCAAGAGGAAACTCTTAACACTGACAGATGACCTTTGGACACTCATTGACATTTTATAAGAAACTCCTCTAACCAATGCAGATTTTTCATGGTTTACTGACGGTTCTTTTTTTTTTTTTTTTAAGATTTTATTTATTTATTTCAGAGACAGAGAGGAAGAGTGCATGAGCAGAGAAGCAGAAGAAGAAGGAGAAGCAGACTCCCTGCTGAGCGGCGAACCCAACGCCAAACTCAATTCCAGGACCCTGTGATCATGACTTGAGCTGAAAGCAGATGCGTAAGTAACTGAGCCACTGAGGTGCCCCAGTTAACTGGGTTCTTAAAGGATGATGATGGTAAATATCACCTCCTATTGCAACTGCCCTGATGTTACCTTTACCTCTGGCTACTTCAGCTCAACAGGCTGAGTTGTTGTAGGCCAAGGGTAAAGCCACAAATACTTATTCTGATAAGTATTTATCATGACTTTGGCTCATGACTTTGGCATCTTACGGAACAATAAGGTGTCCTTATCGCCAATGGGAATAATATTCAAGATAGCTCCTATATCCAAAACTGATTAAATGTCATACTTTTGCCAGCTGCCCTGACCCTTATTAAGGTTCCTAGGCCCTCTAGATGTGACTCTTTAAGAACCAAAGTAACCCACCTTGATGATCTTTCCATCAAAAACGCCGTTCTCAAAGAGACCAATAGCCAAGCTTGTTATAGTCCAAAGGGATGTTCTCTCAAATGGTAATTTTGGAAAAATACACAAAAGATACCCAACAATTGGCCCCATAGAGGGAAAAACAATATTGGAAATATATCACTATAGGTTCAATAAAAAGAGAGAACTCTGGTGTGGGCCAAATAATAATCAATACAACCAGAAATTCCAAAATTCCCACTACTTATGACTGTCTGCACATTAGGGGTGCCTGGGTGGCTCAGAGGGTTAAGCCTCTGCCTTCAGCTCAGGTCAGGATCTCAGGGCCCTGGAATTGAGTCCCACATTGGGTTCTCTGTTTGGTGGGGAGCTTGCTTCCCCCTCTTTCTCTGCCTGCCTCTCTGCTTATTTGTGATCTCTCTCTCTCTGTCAAATAAAGAAATAAAATCTTTTTTTAAAAAGGGAAAAACCAAACACACACACACACACACACACACACACACACACAACACACACACACTACTGTCTACACATTAAATCACTGGTCTACTGACAAATTGATAGCATTCATGAACCAACATTTGTGGAGAAAAGTTCCTAAGGCCACAAAAAGTGCCTACCTCATTTGTTCCTGGTGTTCAAAGGATAATCCAGGGAAACCCATTCATATAAATGGATTCCATCCAGTTTCCCCATCTCATGGATAAATATGCATTAGTCATGGTTTGTATGTTTTTTCACTGGACCAAAGCTTTTTTTTGTAGACAGGCTAATGCTTCCTCTGTTGGAAAAAAATCATCACAGGGTGCCTGGCTGGAGAAGATTAATGCCCTTAAGCTGCACACCTTGCAACCTGAAGAGCTCACCTGATGGAAGAATCTTCCGGAAAGGGAAAGACTCATCAAACTCGCTGGAAAGGCCTGTATCAGAAACTGCAAACCGACCCTGGGATGGCCTGGGAACAGGCTCTTGGACTCACGTGATGCATCTAAAGAAAGTACCAAACCCTGGGGCGCCTGGGGGGTTCAGTCGGTTTAGTGTCTGACTCTTGATTTTGGCTCACATCATGATCTCAAGGTTGTGAAATCGGGCTCCAAGCCCAGCATGGAGTCTGCTTGTCCCTCTCCCTCCCCCTGCTTGCTCTCTTGAACTCTCTCCCTCTCAAATAAATGGATAAAATCTTGAAAAAAAGAAAGAAAGACAGAGGGAGGGAGGGAGGGAGGGAGGGAGGGAGGGAGGGAGGGAGGAAGGAAGGAGAAAGAAAGAAAGAAAGAAAGAAAGAAAGAAAGAAAGAAAGAAAGAAGAAAAAGAAAGAAAAGACACCAAATCCTGAGAGGACCTGGACACTATTTGGTGACCTGAAAAGCAAAGATTTCCCAGAACTGAAATGGAGGGCATCTGAAAATACAAATTTTCCATGATGTCTAGACCAGGCCTATATCCTTTTTCTCTTTTCCATGGAACAAAAATGCCTTTTCTCTGCATTTCTCAAGTCTTTGCAAAAGAGGGAAACCTCTTCTCTTGATGATGGCCTTTCAGAAACAGCTTCATCATGATCCCAGAACAAAATAATTTTTCACTTGCTTTTTTCTGAAGGCTTAAATTGTTCAGAATTCATAAAAATCCTTCTCTCACCTAAACTATTAACTGACAAAAAAATTTAAAAATTTAAAAGATAAATTATTAATTTTTTTTAAGATTTATTTATTTGACAGAGAGAAACACAGCCAGAGAGGGAACACAAGCAGGGGGAGTGAGAGAGGGAGAAGCAGGCTTCCCGCCAAGCAGGGAGCACGATGTGGGACTCCATCCCGGGTCTCCAGGATCATGACCTGAGCCGAAGGCGGTCACTCAACCAACTGAGCCACCCAGGTGCCCCTAAAAGATAAAATTTTTTTTTAAGATTTTATTTATTTGACAGAGAGAAACACAGCCAGAGAGGGAACACAAGCGGGGGGTGGGGGGTGAAAGAGGGAGAAGCAGGCTTCCCGCCGAGCAGGGAGTCTGATGTGGGGCTCAATCCAAGGTCTCCAGGATCATGACCTGAGCTGAAGGCAGTCGCTTAACCAACTGAGCCACCCAGGCGCCCCTAAAAGATAAACTATTAAAAATTTCTTTAATTCAAAATAAAAACCAACTACAAACTGACAATGGATTGCTATCCAAATCCATGGTCTCTGAATTTACAGCTTTATTATTTGATAACATTTGTTTTCAACACAGTTCTTTTTGAGATAACAATATTTATTTATTTATTTATTTATTTAAAGATTTTATTTATTTATTTGACAGAGAGAAACACAGCTAGAAAGGAAACACTGGCAGGGGGAGTGACAGAGGGAGAAGCAGGCTTCCTGCAGAGCAGAGAGCCTGATGTGGGGCTCAATGCGGGGCTTGATGTGGGGCTCGTTCCCAGGACTTTCCTTCCCTAAATTGGAATAATGCCAATAAACATTTTAAGTTGGCTACCTTCAGACCTATGGTCCTGATTTAGAATCAACATACAGTTTGAAATTGTCATGTTACTTTTGATTCTGTACTTGCTTACCAATCTTTCATAAAAATAATGTACCCAATATGGTGGTGCAGGCTCAGTGCTTCAGGATGACCTCCAAAGCTCATGACCTTGAGAAGATACAGACTTCGGATGAGAAGTACCTGAGTGCTCTCCCTCCTCACTCTCCTTGTTACTCAAATGTGGCCCGAAGTGGTTTCCAATTGCTAGGCACTTTCCTTCCAGTGTGGGTCCTTCCAGGTACTGAGGGATAAAACCATTCTATATAAAATACCTAACTCCTGATCAGCGATGCTTTCAAGGAAAGATCTTGATCTCAAAGAAGGAAATATGAAAATTAATGAAGGGAAACCTCACTGAAGCAGACCTGGAATGCTGGAAAAGGAGGCAGGTGGGGAAGCCTACCACTCCTTGTCAATTACAGAGAAGAATTGTCAATTCACAGACCCCAACAGCAGAATCTCAACAGTACAGAATCATTAATTACAAGCCCCCAAGGGAAAGTTGTACATATGTAATCTTCCATAAGAAATAGACCAGCCCTGCCCCTCAGGCAATGAGAAACCATCATTACCCTGAACTCTTGCTTCTCTTTAATGGACTTTTGTTCAAAACAAGCCCTCCCAACTTCCTTCTTCTTCCCCATAAAATAATGTTCCTCTCCTTTGTTTGTTGGACTTGCCTATTGTTTTGCTGCAGCTTGCTCCTCCTGGGTTGTAATCCTCTGCTTTTCCCGAATAAATCCATTTTTGCTGGTAAAATAACTGGCAGTTTTACTTTTAAGGTTAACAGGAGCAAGGGTATTGTAAGTAACATCTCCAACTTCCCACTATTGCCTATATTAAACCTTTCATCGCCATTTCATTAAGGTGGATCACAGCACTTGCTCAGGCCCAGAGGGAGCGAGGACGAGGCTGTGAAACGGAGGGGAATCAATAAGGAAGAGGGATTTCTGGGAGGCTAAAGGTATCCAGGATCACTGGAGGAATAGGAGCTAAGGGGGCTGCAGTGGGGCTGGAAGTGAATTTGAATTCAGCAAGGCTTTGGGGCATCTTCTCGATGCCTTTGGTGCGGAGAGGCGGGTTCCTGGCTCCTGAGCGCAGACCTCCAGGGCCTGGATCAAGCCCGGATTACGCGCCAGCCAGGGCCAGAGGGACCCAGGAGCAGGTGCGCAGCTCCCGGGGCAGCCTCCCTCTCCGGAAAACAGCCCCGGCCACGCCCAAACTGGGCCCTCCCAGGCCGCCTGGACCCCGGCCACCTGGCGGAGACCCTCTTCCCCACGCCACCTGTGCCAATGGTGCCGAAAATGTGGGGAGGTCGGGGAGTGTCACGCAGACTGTGATTTGTACTGCAACCCGTGCCGGCCCTAGAGAATTAGCTTGGGAACAGTCGGGGACTAGGAGCGAGGGGCGGGGTGGCAGGCCCCGGCCCCGCCCTCACTTATCACCCCCACCCCCACCCCCACCCCGAGCTGTGCGCCACTCCCGGCCAAGTCCTTCCTCCCTGGGCTCTCGGTGAAGGTGGGAAGTGGGGCCACGTCACTGTCCCCAGGCCAGGGGAACCGCGGCTCCGCCCCTCCAAACCCCGCCAGAGCGCAGGGCACGGATCTAAGACTCACCCGCTCCAGCGCAGGGCCAGCCCAGTCGCCGCCGCCCGCCCACAAAGCCACAGGCAGGTGCAGGCGCTGCCGAGGCGCTAGCGGTCAGAGTGGAGCCGTTAGCGCGCGCCGTCCGTGCGTCCGTCCGTTGAGGCATCCGTCCGTCGGGACGCGGCAGCTCCCAGCCCGGCCCAGCGACCACGGCCCCTAGTCGTCCCGCACCCTGAACCACCCGGCAGAGCCGGCTTTGGCGCGGCAGCCATGTCCATGGGCCTGGAGATCGCCGGCACCGCGCTGGCGGTGATGGGCTGGCTGGGCGCCATCCTGAGCTGCGCGCTGCCCATGTGGCGCGTGACGGCCTTCATCGGCAGCAACATCATCACCGCGCAGATCATCTGGGAGGGCCTGTGGATGAACTGCGTGGTGCAGAGCACCGGCCAGATGCAGTGCAAGGTGTACGACTCGCTGCTGGCGCTGCCGCAGGACCTGCAGGCCGCCCGCGCGCTCATCGTCGTGTCCATCCTGCTGTCCGCCTTTGCGCTCCTCGTGGCGATGGTGGGCGCCCAATGCACCAACTGCATGCAGGACGACGCGGCCAAGGCCAAAGTCACCATCGTGGCGGGAGTGCTCTTCCTGTTGTCCGCCTTGCTCACCCTGGTGCCGGTGTCCTGGTCGGCCAACACCATCATCCGGGACTTCTACAACCCGCTGGTGCCGGACTCGCAGAAGCGTGAGATGGGCGCGGGCCTGTACGTGGGCTGGGCGGCCACCGCGCTGCAGCTGCTGGGGGGCGCGCTGCTCTGCTGCTCTTGCCCGCCACACGAGAAGAAGTACGCGCCCGCCCGGGTCCTCTACTCCGCGCCGCGCTCCGCCGGCCTGGGCACCAGCACCGCCTACGATCGCAAGGACTACGTCTAAGGGACAGCCGCGGGGAGACCCCAGCACCCTTTGAGCTGGAGCGCGCAAGGGTCCGGCGTGCAGCCTCTCCTCGGAGACCAGCCCACCCCTCTTGCCGGGAGCTCTCCCACTGGACTGGGAGGGACCAACCACCCGGCGCCCCTTTCCCAGCTGCACGCCTCTCTCCACCTTTTCCGCCCACCCCCGGGTCCGGGAGCGGGACAACGGCTTGAGGGACCAGCCTGCACAGGCAGGAAACCTTGCTCCTCCGGAGCGCCCGACTGTGGTGGCCGCCGCGCCTTGCCAGCCCGGTCGGGCCGCAGCCCCGAAGCCCGCACTGGGCAGGGACGGCAGTCTTGAAAAGGGCCAGTTGATATTTTTCAATAAAATCCTTTCGTTTTGCATTTGCGGGCGCCTCCTTGTCCTGAGAGCCGAGGGGCCTACGCCTCCCTGCAGAACTGCCACCACCACCCCACCCTGCCGGGGTGGGCCTTGGCTGGTTTCTGCTCCAAGGCTCCCCGCGCCCAGAATGAAACTTAGAGAGGGCAGAGGTTGGGTAACCCGTGAAAGCAGGGTTGGAAAGTGGACTGGGAGCGCCCTAGGTGGCCATTTGCCCTCCTCACTGGGGATTCAGACGTTGAAGGCCCAATCTAGAGAGGGGTATGAGCGGGAATGGCCTACTCTGTGGACAGAGGCGTTGGGGAGGCAGGGGAAGGGTGTCAGGGGCCCCCCCTTCTCTAGCCTGTGCTACCTGGATGTGCACTCCTCGTCCTCCCCAGTGTGACTGCACACCCAGTCTTCCCCGTGCCTGTGAAAGAGCGCATTCAGTGCAATGATTTCATATTGGGAAGAGAACAAAATGGCCTATTGTTTTTGTAAAACACTGCATCAGTAGTAAAGCTGGGCAGAATCTTCTCACTGGGAAGAGAGATGAGAGAGGAAGGACCCTCATTTTCTTCCCGACTGAGAGAGAGAGGACTCAGAACCCTCTTAGGGCTTGGGTTTAATCAGGCTTCGAAGCACTTGTGTCTGGGAGAAGGTGCAGGAGGTTCAGGCAGTAGGAAATAGGGCCTCTGCCCATGGCTAGACAGATAGCTAGGTGCAAGAGAGAATGGGATGAGGCCCAGGGGCCCAGAGGAGGCCAAGTCATGGACGCTCATACGTGGAATTACAAACTCTGGACCTTATTCTGGTGTTTTGGGGAGTCAGGGAAAGACACACCTGGTCATATTTGTGCTCTAAAACATTGTCTCCCACAGCCCCCTGGGGAAGTAGGATCCGAGGAAGGAGATGAAGATGGCGATACCACCCAAAAGGCTCCATAGCCATCCATGTGAGATGGTGCAGCCGGAGAGAAGGCAGGGGCAATGAGGTCAGGAGCAGGGCCTGATGGGGGCTGGGAGGAGGCAAGAAGAGTAGAGCTTGAGAAGCATTTGGATATGCAGGATGAGGGAGGGGGGAAAATTAGGTTAACCCCAATTTTCTGCCCTAGGTCATTGGTTGGATTGGTGGTGCCATTTACCAAAATAGGAGACCAAGTTACTGGGGTCTGTTTTCAGTGCACAGAGTCTGGCAAACCCCGAGGACCTCCAGGCAGAGACATCCAGGAAGTGGCAGGACATATATAGAGACCTGGAACTTGGAAGCGATAAACGTGGCTCTTGTTAGCACACGGGTGGCACCCGAAACCAGGAGAGTAGATGAGAAACCAAAGAGAAAAAGGGTCAAGAGATGGGCGTTGGCAATGGTGTCCAAGCTTGCGGAAGTGGTCGGGCCAGTAAGGCCTAAGGAGTAAGTTGGGGATTCAAAGCATCATGGTGATCCCTGGTGGCCTTGGCGAGAGACATGGCGGGCAGAAAGGCAAGTGGGAGATGAGAAGCAAAATCAGAGTACACAGACTATGAGTCCAAGAGCTTTACTTATAAAGGGAGTTTGGGCCAAGTTAGCAAGTTGACAGGGATCGAGGGTCAAATGACAGGTATTTAGACTTGGGGAGACTTGGAATTATTTCCAGATAGTTATTGTGTCTCAAAGTGCTTTGCCTGCAGCGAAGTTAAAGCAGACGGTCCCAGTGGCCACCAGACTTTTCCGTAGAATGCTCCGCTTGGCTGCCCCAAAATTCTCTAGCTAAAGAAAACTGACATGTCACCCTTTATGACCCAAGGAAGAGGAAGGAGGTTACAGCTTTTGGTCATTCCCTGTAAGATTCCAGGAAAGGACAAGGGGTTGGGACCCTGATTAATCTTTGGAGAACCACTCTTCTAGCCTGGGGTGTGGCAGGTGGAGGAAAGGGGAGAATGACACTGAGTATGAAAGGGAGGAGATGAGTGATGGTGAAAGCATCCTAGGGAGAGCTGGAGAGAGGGGTGTGGGTGCAGAAAAGCAGAAGGACTCAGTGGGGGCCTGAATGAGGGGAGGCGGCCCAATGGGAGGAAGGGGGCTCAGTGACCGGGAAGGGACTCAGTGGGGGAAGGGTCAGAGAGGGAGGAAGTTCAGCAAGGGGAGGTGAGAGGGAGGGAACTGAGAGAAGTTTCTCTGGGCCTGTCTGGGATGGAACTGGGGGTGGGTTGGGGGTCAGAATGGCTAAGGGGTTGCTTCTGCCTTAAACTTCCACAGTCTCTGGCCTTGGGAGTGCCAGAGGGGTGTCAAGTTGGGCCAAGTCAGAACTGAGGGGCACAGAGGAACTTCTTTGTCCCAGAGAGTCTGCAGGTGGGAGCAACGTTATTCATTTACCACCTGCTTCCAGAAGGCAGACTGAGCATAATGCCTCCCTGCCACACTGGGACAGGGCTGCAGCCTGGGGCCCTGTAGCCAGCCTGCCCACCGCAGTACCCCCCCAGGATTCCCCTCCCCACCAGAGGAATGTGGCACAGACCCTTTGGTGGAGGGGTCCTCCGCTCCTCCCCTGGTGCCCTGGTCTATTCCCAGTCAGGGCTCCCTTGGGTCCTCCTGGGCTTTGGGGAGTGTATCCCAACTCAAACTCTTCTTATGCCTTTTGGAGTTTAGAATCTAAACGGGGTGGTGGCACTTGTGGGAAACAGACCACAGCTGAGGGGAGTCTCACAGGAGGGATCTGGGAAAACTTCCACAGGCTGGAGGAGAAACTGGGAATCAGTTGTCTCTAGATCCCTTCCTTTCCCTGGATGCCTCTCAGCACTTGCCTGCCCTTTCTGGGTCTCAGTTTCTCTACTATTTCAGCAAGGGGTTGAACCAGATGACCCATGAGGGCCCTCTTTAACTTGTCTTGTAGACAAAGTAGAACCAAACCAACCAGGTGAGCAGGGCAGTTCACTCCTCTAAGCCTCGGCTTCCTCATCCACAAAATGGGTATGATAATAGCATCAGGCTGTGTGGAGGACTAGCTGAGCCATCCTCCAGGTTCCCACACAGCCTAGTCTCACCCCATCACAGCACCATGTTGTTTTGTTTTTTGTTGCACCTCTCCAGCAGGAGGTCATCCCCCAAGGTCAGGGGAACTGTCCTGACCTTCTGTCTGTCGGCAGCACAGGCCAGCACGTTCACAGAAAGAAGGCCTGCCTGCATGCTTTTCCTCCTAGCCCAAGGCTAGGCACACGATAGGACCCTCACGAACATGAGCTGGTACTGTTAATGTTTTGGTTTATAGAGCCAGGCAGGGCCCTGGGAACATGAGGGTAGTGGCCGGGTCGTGAGAAAGTTCTGGGTTTCTCCAAAATCCAGAGCCCTGGACACCCTGTGCCAGGCCCTGGGGCTCTGTCCCACTCCACCGTTGTGCCTCGGGGTTGCCCTCCGCTCGCCACACCTGTTCCACCTCTTCCTCCTGCTGAGACCAAAAGCCAAGTGCTTTATCAAACAAACACAGTATTTATTGTGGCTCCTTCAAGGTCTGCGGCAGGCCAGGAGGAACAGACAGTCCCTTCCTTCTCCCTCCCCTAGCAGGGCTCCCATAAAGGTCATCTGTGCCAAGACCGGTACGCTCTGCAGAGCAGGTGAAGAGAGCAAGAGTTCCGCTCTGCTGCGGGCTGAGCGACTGTGGGCAAGTCACCAGCCGTATCTCACCCTCAGCTGCAGAAGAGGCGATACTGTTGCTGATACTGTTGCTACTCTAGCTGGTTCCCCCAAAGAACCCTGCAAGGTAGGCATTGCACAATGAGGCCCCTCAGACTCATAAACTGATGGGACTAGGCTGCTGGCCCTGCCACATCCTGCCAAGGACCAGCCCCTCACCTGTCAACCTGGTCATTTTCTAGGTATATCCACCTGTCTTCTTCCCCACTTGCTGCCATGAGTCCAACCAGGCCACAACCATCTTTCAGGAACAGCCTCAAGAGGGTCTCCTGTCTCCAGGCTCCCTCTCCACACCCCCAACCCTGCTATGCCTCATTCCAGGCCACTCATCTCAGCATAGCCATGTGACTACTCATGTGACAAAATCCTGAATCTGACATTGGAAAATCCTTCCAGCCCTTTGGCCAACGTGGCTCTTGGAATCACTCAGATTCCTGGGACAGAGCCAGAGCCAATGTCACCTCCATATTGTCTCCTCTCCTCCCCACCCAACCCCCAAGGCCCGACTCATCCAGACATCCTTCAATTCTGCATGAACCCTGCCTCCTTGGGGTCCTGGGCCTCAACACAGGCTCTTCTCTGTTCTTAGCAATTTCCCCACCCTTACCTTACCCCTCTTGGCAAGCTTAGGGGTCATTTCGCATCTTAGCTGGGGGAAGCTTCCCTGACAGCCAGCCTGTTCCTACTGGGTGCCATCAATCCAGGACGCCCCCATGGCCTTTGTCAGTCTGTGCCAGAATCCTGTCCCCTTTTAAACAATCCCACAGCCTTTCTGGCCAGCTGGTCATAACATGAGCATAATGAAAGCAATATAACCAGGGGGGCCTCGGTGGCTCACTCGATTAAGCATCCGACACATCTGACATTAGCTCAGGTCTTGATCTCAGCATAGTGAGACCTGAGATCACACAAATTAAAACATTAAAACACACACACACACACACACACACACACACACACACACACCCCAGTATGAACAAACGTTCCAGAGCTAGACTCCCAACAAAGGATACTTAAAAAAACAAAACAAAACAAAACAAAACCAAAAAAAAAAAACTGCATTGTCTTCTCAACAATTTCTCACTTCATTGACCATTTCTACTTGAAGACACTTTAGAACAGAGTAATATGATCTTCCTTGAGCCTAATTCAACCCACTTGTTTTCCTGACTTTGTTTTGGAATGAATCTCTTCTGCATCGTCTAGCATGGGTGCAGAGACTCATCAAAACTAATGATACAGCACTCCACGCACATGTTCCCTTGCTCATAAAGCCACAGCTGAATCTGAGGTTTGTTTGCAGGGATCTGAAGCTGAGCCACTCCAGCACCTTCTGTACTTGGGATGTTAGCCACAACACGCCATAGTGGAAACTCACAAAGACCACGCTAACCCACATGCTACCTCCCGGAATAACTCTGAACTTGTCTTTCTCCTGCCCCTAAACCATCAGCTAGGCTGGGGAGGGGCCCTAAGCACCCTGTTCACCTTTGAATGTCCCAAGCTTAGCCTAATGCCAGCACAGAGCTGATGCTCAGTAAATGAGAGACAAAGTTCACATCCAGGGTACCAAAAACAAAGTTGAAGGACAAATCTACGAAGTTGTAGATTTCAAACCGTATCACAAAGCTATAGTCATCAAAGCAGTAAGGTCCTGGCATAAAGACAAAGAGACCAATGAAACAGAATGAGAGAACCCAGAAATAAACTCACATATGTGGTCAAATGATTTCTACAAGGGTGCCAAGAACACTTAACGGAGAAAGAACCGTCTATTCTTTTCCACAAATGGTGCTAGGACAACTGGATATGCATATGCAGAAGATGAAGCTAAACCTTTATATAATGCCATATACAAACATTAACACAAAATAGATCAAAGATCTAAACTTATTTGAGGCACCTCGTGGTGCAGTTAGTTAGGCATTTGATTGGTTTCTGCTCAGGTCGTGATCTCAGGGTCATCATTCCAGGGTCATGACGTCCAGCTGTGTTGGGCTCTGCGCTCAGCAGTGAGTCTGCTTAAGATTCTCCCCCTCCTTCTGCCCCTCCCCCCTGCTCACTTGTTCTCTCTCTCTCAAATATAAATAAAGTCTTAAACAACAACAAAAAAGGAGGGGCACCTGTGTCTCAGTCACTTACGTGTCTGCCTTTGGCTCAGATCATGATCTCGGGGTCCTGGGATTGAGCCCCACATTGGGCTCCCTATTCAGCAGGTAGTCTGCTTCTCCCTCTCCCTCTGCCACTCCCGCTGTTCAGGTGCTCTCTCTCTCTCTCAAATAAATAAAATCTTTTTTTTTTAAAGTGCTAAGCTGGGCACCTGGGTGGCTCAGTGGGTTAAAGCCTCTGCCTCATGCCTCTGTCATGATCTCAGGGTCCTGGCATTGAGGCCCGCATCAGGCTCTCTGCTCGGTGGGGAGCCTGCTTCCTCCTCTCTCTCCGACTGCCTCTCTGCCTACTTGTGATCTCTCTCTCTGTCAAATAAATAAGTAAAATCTTTAAAAAAAAAAAGTGCTAAGCCTATAAAACTCCTAGAAGAAAACATACAGCAAAAGCTTCACAACATTGGACTTGGCACCAATATCTTGGCTATTACGCCAAAACACAGTTAACAAAAGAAAAAAAAATAGACAAACTTGGCCTGATGAAAATTTAAAACCTTGTGCATCAAAGGATACTATGGACAGACTGAAAAGACAAACCACAGAAAGGGAAAAATATTTGCAAATCATATAGCTACTAAGGGATTCATAGCCAAAGTATAGAGAACTCCTTAAACTCAACACTTACAGAAAGAACCAATTCAAAAACAGGCAAAAGATTTGGATGGGTGTTTCTTCAAAGAAGATATATGGATGGCCAATAAACACATATGAAAAGCCGCTCAACATCACTAATCATTGGGAAAAACAAAGCATGACCACAATGAGATACTACTTCACCCCTCATTAAGATGGCTACTCTAGGGCTGCCTGAGTGGCTCAGTAGGTTAAGCATCTGACTCTAGATCTCAGCTCAGTTCTTCATCTCAGAGTCATGAGTTCTGTTCCACTTATCTGAGGCTGCATAAAACGAATATCACATACCCTTGCACGCTTTGTATTGCAGAACAAAGTTATCTGGAAGTGGAATTGCTGAGTCTCAGAGTATCTTTATAAGGGACTTTTATTTTATTGATTTTATTCATCCCCACCTCTGGGGATAATGCCCAATTAGACTAAGTCAATCAAGGTGGTTGATCTCTTTCAGTCTGCGGTGATTGGTTTGTGGTGGGCACGTGACAGTTGCAGCCAATGAGAACAGAGGGACAATCCGGGAGGGTGGGCAGCAGGGATAGGCTTCTACAGTTTCTGAGAGCACCCCGACTTTCTTTGCACGGGTGGTGGCGCTTGGAATTCTGTGGCCAACTTGGACCCCAAAGAGAATGAGCAGGAGGGTGAGGCCACTGATAAGGAGATCAATCTGGGGAGGTGGAACGTGAAGCCCTGTAAACATTTTCTACCCAGTAGTAACTGTCAGCTTCCTGAGGCCTCACCCTCCTTAGATTTTGTGTTGTGGGAGATGCAGCTTTTCTTACAGCTTAAGCCAGTTTGATTTTGGGTTCCAGCCAAAGATGTCGTAACCAGTGCAACTGCCTTAAAAAAGGAAGGGAAGGGAAGGGAAGGGAAGGGGAGGGGAGGTCTCTTGTGAAGTAGTCTTGCAGAAAAATAGACAAACAAAATCTGAATCTGATCGATTTTCTAGATCCACTGTTTATAGGCTATGCAAAGGAGGGAGGAACACAGCAACACAGCATATAGTCAGCAAAACAGCAACTGGGTTCCTCAATGACCAAAAATAAATAAATAAATAAATACATTCCATTTCCAAGGAAAGAAATTGAGATGTAGGGGAATCTATAGATCAAAAGAGGCTTAAAAGATATATCAACCAATCACAGTTGTGGCCCTTCATCGGTTCCTGCCACGGACTCCTAAAGTTGATGGCATTTACGAGACGGTTGGACACTGGACCATGAGTAGATAATTGATAATCTTAAGGAATTATGACTTCTTAAAGTGTGTAAATGATATGGTGGTTTTATGTTTAAAAAACAAACATCCGGTGCAGAGAGCCCCTTGTCCCGGGAAATCGGGCGCGACGGGAAAGGGGGCTGCCCCCTCGGCCGTCATGCAACGCACGTTGGTGGGGAACCTGGTGCTAAACCATTTGTATACGACCTGCTTCTGGGTTGGGGTTTCGTTGGAAGCAGAGCAGCTCCCTCGCTGTGATCTATTGAAAGTCAGCCCTCCACACAGGGTTTGTAAAAAATAAAAAATAAATAAAGATATAATTATATTTTTTAAAAGATTTTTTTTTAATTTATTTGACAGAGAGAAACACAGCCAGAGAGGGAACACAAGCAGAGGGAGTGAGAGAGGGAGAAGCAGACTTCCTGCCGAGCAAGGAGCCCGATGTGGGACTCGATCCCAGGTCTCCAGGATCATGACCTGAGCCGAAGGCAGTCGCTCAACCAACTGAGCCACCCAGGCACCCCATAAAGATATAATTTTAAAAAAAGAAGAAGAAAAAGAGGAAAAAGGAAAAAAGAAAAAACAAACAAAAGAGTCCTTAGTCTATAGAGAAACATACTGAAATATTTACAGATGCAATGGTGTGTTGTGTGAGATTTACTTCAAAATCACATGCAGGTGGAAAAAGACATAGATGGGGTGTACCTGAAAGAAGAGAGGTCTTGACTTGATCATTGTTGAAGCTGGGTAATAGCTGGAGGGGGGGTCCCCATTTTATTCCCCTTCATATATGTTTAAAATTTTTTGTAATAAAAAAGTGTTAGAAGAAAAAGGTAGCTCTACATTGACATAAAAAATATTCTTCAGAAATACCTTCTTTCTCTTGCCAAAAAAAGAAAAGTCACATCTCCAAACAAAGCCTACCCCATTTCTCCGCTCACCCCTGATTTTGCCTCCTCTGCTCCCACATGCCAATCAGCCTCTCCTGACTGCTTCTTCCCCCACCCCTTCAGCCTCCAAGCTGCTCTGGCAAGGCCCCCAGTGGCCTCAGGTTGCCATGGCTTAAGATCACAGAGCTTACTCACTCTCAGTAACTTTTGACATAGGTAATTGCTGCCTCCTCCTCAGAACCTCAGTTCCCCTGCCCTTTGGGACATGTCTCTCCCCTAGCCTTCCTCCTGCCACTGCTCCATCTAACTTCCTGAGCATTCTTCTCTTCCTCTGATGCTCTATTGAACCCTTTGATTGTCTTACCCATTCCCTCGGCTTTAACACCCTCTAGCTCCCAGATCTCTTCTCCAAGCTCCCCACGCAGGTGTCCAGTTGCCTTCTCGGATGCCGTGGAGGTGGTAGGGTGCAGTGGTTAACAACACCGTGGCCCCCGGAGCCCAACAACTTAGGATTGGACCCTGGCCCTGTGGCGTCCAAGCTTTGTGATGGCAGGCAGTTAATTAACCTCTCTGTGGCTCAATGTGTTTAGCTCTAAAGAGGGATCAATAAATAATACAGCTCTTATAAAGATGAAATCAGTAAATAGATATAAAGCATTTAGAACGATGTTTAGCACATGTTAAGCACTCAACAAATGTTGACTATTATGATATCTCATGGGCAACTCGACCTTAAGGTGCATCAAGTAAACTCTAGATTGTGGGACGCCTGGGTGGTTTAGTTAGTTAAGTGTCTGCCTTCTCTCTGGGTCATAATCCCAGGGGCCTGGGATCCAGTCTTAGGTGGGGGAAAAAAAAAATTCCTTGCTCAGCAGGGAGCCTGCTTCTCCATCTGCCTGCCACTCCCCCTGCTTCTGCTCTGTCTCTCTGATAAATAAATAAAATCTTAAAAAAAAAAAAAGGACTTTAGATTGTCCCTCCCTACTAGTACCTTAATGAGGGGGGAAGTTCCTCGCCAGCCTTGCCCAGCTCAGTAAACTGTGCAACTACCTGCCCAAGTGGTCTGTCCAGAAACCTAGGAGTTGTCCTCGACTCCTTCCTTCCTTTCTCTCCCCATCTTCCTCGCTACGCATCCAATTCTTCATCACATCTTGCTGATTCTAACTCCAAAACATCTGATATCTACGTTTCTCTACCTCCATGGCCACGTCCCAGCCACAAGTGGACATCATGTCCTAAATGGACACCCACAGTAGTGTCCAACCTAATTTTTCTTCCTCTCTTCCATGGACCCTTCAGTCTGTCCTTCCATCTTCCCCTGTCAGTGGTTAAGACAGTCAAATAAATAAAATATTTGAAAAAAAAATGCATGTCTATCCCTCCTTGGCTCTCATTTTTCTTAGAATACAAATCAAATTCCTACCAGGTTCCGAGTGGACCAACTCCAGCCTACCTGCCTCAGGCCTTGCTCCCCTTCCTTCCTCTGTGCACCTGAGGGCCTTTGCATACACTATTACCTCTGTCTAGGACACTTTTTCTCTGGCATTCATATAACTGCCTCCTTCTTATTCTTCAGATGTCACCTTACCTGAGGCCTTTCCTTACCATCCTACTTACTATTACCAACCTCTATTGCTAGCAGACACGGCACCCTACTCACTGAACTTATCCCGGTTTATATTTACAAATTTATTTCTTTGTTTATTTGTTTGCGATCTATCTCCCCTACTGAAGAATAGAAAAGCAAAGGATTTGGGGTTTTGTTTTTTTTCTGTTGCTTGAAGAACAGGGCCATGTAATCACCATATCTCTAGCTTCAAAATTCATACTTGGCATTAAAAAAAAACCTGAGCCCCTGGGTGGCTTAGTCAGTTAAGCATCTGACTTTTTTTTTTTTTTTTTAAGATTTTATTTATTTGACAGAAAGAAACACAGCCAGAGAGGGAACACAAGCAGGGGGAGTGAGAGAGGGAGAAGCAGGCTTCCCGCTGAGCAGGGAGCCCGATGTGGGACTCGATCCCGGGTCTCCGGGTCATGACCTGAGCCGAAGGCAGTCGCCCAACCAACTGAGCCACCCAGTCGCCCCAAGCATCTGACTCTTGATTTCGACTCAGGTTGTGATTTGGAGGGCATGGGATGAAGTCCCAAACTGAGCTCTGCCCACGCCTTCTGCTGAATTCTCTCAAAATAAATATATAAATAAATAAAATCTTCTTTAAAAAATTCATACTTGGCTTTAGCCCATGCTCAGTAAATATTTGTTGAATGGATTATTGACTTAAAAAGAAAGTCAGTTGCAGATGAATGTGCATGGTATTATCGCAATTATGAAAGTCAGTCTCTAAACTTAGACATTCAATACCATGATTTCTTTGATGTCCCGTTCTGCCCCAGCAGTGGAGACACATTGAACTTCAGTCCCCCTGGGTCTGGGCCACAATTTCAGGATATTCAGCAGGGCCAAATTTGCTTGGGATTGGGGGCTGGGTTTGGTGGCTGAAAGAGGGACAGGTTGGACAGTATCCAGCCCTCAGGAAACAGTGATCACTGCTGTGACATTGTCATCTTGATTCAATGGCCCCTTTGGTCCTGGTACTGTGTCTTCCTTGGGCTTGGGACCAGGGTGGGGGGGGTGGGGGGGTGGGGGTGGAGGATGTTGCAAGCTGCCTGTGGTTCTGCCAACCTAGGAGACCCGGGAGCTATTTCCTCTCTGAGGAGCCTGCCTAGAAGCAGGTGGCAGACGCCCCTCCCATTCTGGGCCAAACTCTGTTCTCTGCAGAGGAATTCTCTTCCCCTAAGGGCTTCAACTCCTGAAATGCACAAACCAGCTTTTCTACTCTTGGGCCAGCCACATGCATCCTCAGTAGCAATGTGCACAGAAAAGTAGGAAACTGTAGGAAGGAATCAACTAGATTAACCTAGAAATACATTCTATGTTTGGAAAAAATCACGCTAACCACCATGTAGGGAAATGACTAGAAGGGCGGAAATGGAAAACCCCACGGAGGAGTTGGCCACCCTGGGGAAGGGATGGGGTCATGGATTTGGACAGGAGAGAATGAATATCAGAGTTATTTGGAAGATAAAAATCAATAGCAACTAGGTGAGGGACTGGGTGGGGGGGTAAGGAAAATGCATCTAGAAAGACTACTAAAATTCTGCCTTGGGAGAAGGGAGGACTCTGCCATTGTATGTGGGGTTCCCACTTCTGCAAAACCCTCTTCCATGTAACCCCTTCACCTGCCCCCACTCCTACTCATCTTTTCCACCTCCATTCGAGCATCACTTCTGTACAGTTGCCCTACCTGACCGCAGGGCCAGCTGAATTCCTCCTTTCTCTCCACCTTCCTTGGCGTATTTACTGGGTGTGCGATTACAGATCCATTGGTATCCTCCCCACCACTGTGAGGTCTGTGAGTGGATCTGGGCTCATTCTTGCAACCCCAGTGCCTAGCACATAGTAGGTATTCAATAAAGGCTCCCAAATGCAGGCAGGGGAGGCTGGAGTGTATCCTACAGGCTGGTGTTTTTCCCAGGGAAATGGAGTGGGCTAGGTTTCAAACTACATAGACCCCCCCCTCTTCTACCTCGACTCCTCACCCCCTCCTACTTTAAGATCTGTGCTTGTGAGGAGGCTGTGACTGGGGGTACAGTGTGCCGGTGGGCCTGGAGGAGGGAAAAATGTTAATGAGGTGGCAGCTAGCAGGACCTGTGGGTGTTCCTGGAACAGAGGAGTGAGCCGAGCAAAGCACAGGACACGAAGGTGTATGGTCTGAAGGAAAGCTCAGAGGGGAGGGAATGTAGGGAGGGAAACTGGAGGTGGCAGAGAGGGGCCCCAGAGGTATTCTGGACCCTGTGCACTCCCCACCTTCTATCGATGGCCCCTGGGGCCTCCCCAAGCTGCTTGGAAAAAAATAAATACTCCACACAATCCACTGCTGTGTGGTTCCTGAGTCTCTCGTTTTGTTCATGGCTGTGTCTAGGAAGGTCCATAGTAAAGGCTCCAAAGTATCTGTTATTTTTGAAGAATGAAGGAAGGATGGAATGTTCTGGAAGTGCTCGGTGAGTCTGGGGGAGGCACCGGGATGACCTTGCCCCTGTGGGAAAGGCTACAGTAGGGATTAAACAAGATAATGCATAGAAAAGTCCCCGCAGCTTAAAAAACACAGGATCTAAATCTGAGAAGACAGAGTGACCAGGACAGGAGGAGGCTGGGCAGGGAATCACCTAGTGGACCCCCTCAGGAAGCCTCCAGGGGTCCCATGGGAGCCCCACCACGGCAGGACTGACACTCCAGCCCAACCCGGCCAGCAGGCAGGAATTTGCCCTGCTGACCTCCCCTAGCGCACTCCTGTCACCATGGCGACCAACCTGGAAACAAGCGGCCCGATTGTCCCTGCTCAGCGGGGCAGGTGAAACCCTGGCCACGTGACCGATACTGGGCCAGGTGCGGCGTCGGGACACCCGCCTTAACCCCTTCCGCGCTGCCGCCCCCAGGGCGCAGTGTCCCTGCTGCCGGGGGCCGCACCCTACGGGGCCCCGGGTTCCCAGCCAGAAGGGCGGTGATTACCGGGAGCACTGCACTAGGAGTCAAATTCCCGGGAAGGAATTCGGGTTGGGCCACGCACGTGCTGAGTGACTGGAGCTGGGTTATTCCGCTCTTGTGTCTCCATTTTCTCAGCAGTAAAATGAGGATGACAACACCCTCCACTTCACAGGGACTTGGGGACTGCTGGGAGCAGGGAACCTGGGAGCAAGGACACCTAGTGAGGTCTCATTCACACCCCTTTGCTCCCCCCACATGACCTCAGTATATCAGGGGCTGCAGAAGACCTCCCCGCCAAGGGCTGGACACGCCCCCACCGCACCCCGCCTCACACCCAAAGGGGAAACTCTCAGGAGCCAACCAGATAGGAGTTGGCCAGTTCCTAACAAGCTGGGAAAGGGTGGGCAGCCCCCTTCCCCTCCCCAGCACACCAACACCAGAGTCCCTCCCAGGTTGCTCTGAAGAGGAAACCTCAAGACAACTGGTTTTTCTGCTTGCTTCCAGGCCCTAACCAGCCACGTGATGGGGCTTTGGCCAGGTCTCAGGAATGTCTGCAGACTGCTTCTGCCACAGACCCTCTAAGCTCACAGGGCTGCTCTGCTCACAGGGCTCTGAGCAGATGGTCTAGGGTTGTGGGCCAGGCTCAGGTTCCCTGGCTAGACAGTAGGCTGGGTGGAGGTGGAGGGTAGTTTCAAACCATGTTTGAAATACTACCCTTCTGAATCACCAACATTATGTCAACCCCCTGCCCCTTCCTCCGCCAATTCTAGAAAAACACCCAGCTTGGTGTCTCCTCCAAGGACCCATGCCTCCCATGCCTTGGTCCAGCCCCCATCCAGGACTCAAATGTCCTCACCAGTCCCCTAATGACTATGCTGGCAACAAATGATCCCTAGTGACCTGGAAGCCCTTCTCTCCTTAGAACAAAACAGCTGCCAGTCCCCAGGCTAACTCAAGGTGAGAGTCATTTCATTGGGCAAGGCATTAATTACACCTTGGAGTTCAGATGCATCCTACTGGTCTTGACTCCATCAGGCCTGCTCTGAAGAGGGAGAGGCCTGGCTGGTCCAGATGTCTTCTCCTGGAAAGGGCACTGACCCAGCCACTAGGTGGACCTTCACCTAAGCCTCAGCTAGTGCCTTGCATCTTCTCAGCATCATTCAGTAGAATAATTACTATTGCACTTTGCCCCAGATAAACAAAACATATCTCCAGTCCCAGGAGCTCCCAGAGTACGGTGGACACAGAGAAAGTCAGCTCTGTAATACTATACAGTAGACTCCTGACAAACTCTTCAAGAACATGGGGTAGAAGAGATTAGGTTCAGCTGCGGAAATCTGGGAAGGCTTTTGAGGAGGTGGCCATTATCCTGGATCTTTAAAGTTGTACAGGAAGTGGGCCACTGGCTATCTGGATGGCAGCCACAGCAGCCAGCAGAGGGAGTCCTGGGGGTAAAAACCAAAAGAGAGGTGTGCAAACGTAGTTCTCTCTGCTTGGGGAGTTAAAAGAATAGGAAGCATGGGTGGAAGAGCAGATAGGATGGCCAGACGGGTATGGGAGACAGACAAAAAAAAAAAAAAAAAAAGAATGTCGCATCAGACAGGGATTCTGGTTCTGCCTTTTGTACAAGCCATTTGCCTCAATGTACACCTCATTTGCCCCATTTGTAAAAGGCGGGCGTGGAGAGTGGTTGGAGATGACCCTCTCCAGACTCGAGGGCTGCCTGCGCCCCCGGCTGTGGAGCACGGTGCTTCCAAGCTTGCGCCCCGACGACGGGAGCCACTCCTGGCGCCTCTCCGCGCCCACGCGCCGCACTGAAAGTATGGCACCCACCCAAGGCGATGCGTTAGCGCAAAGGAGCAGGCCAGGTGCGCACCTGGCGCCGGCCAAGGCAGGGCCTCCTCGGCTTGCCAAGTACCTGCCCCGCCGGCGACCAAAGCGCGCGCCCCAAATTCAGAGTGTAGGGAGTAGCGGCGATAGGAATTCCCATGCCACAGGACCCTGATTCGCCAGGACGATTCGAAGCCGGAAGAGACTGGGCGGAGGTTCGCCAGGGGCGTAACCAGAGACACTCAGTGGCTCCGCCCGGGGCGTGGTCAGGGGCGGTTCTTCCGCACACCCGCGCGGAGGCTGAAGGGATTACTTTGTAACGAAGGGGCGGAGCTGGGGAAACGGATTGTACTCTGGGATTACGTAAGGAAACGATAGTGAGGGCGGGGAATTCCGCGCTGGTAGGCGGGGCAGAGGGAGGAGCTGCAGTCGGAAACCGGGCGGGGTCCTGAGCGAAGGCGGGAGGTGGAGCGAGGGGAGAAGACCAGGTGCGCGCCGGGTGGCTGATCCTGGGCATGCTCCACTGGACCCGCACCTGGAGGCTGCCCCTTAGGGGGCTCGGCCCCTGCAGTCTCAGCTTCTTCAGGATGCCCGTCGCACCCAGCAGCAGTGGCCGAAGAGGCGCCGAGCCGAGGTCAGCCAAGGGCGCCATGTGGGAGGCAGTCCGTCGTTCCTCCCCGTTCAGTCCGGCCGCGACGGCCCCGCCTCCTCCGCTTACGCCCGCCCCCGCCCAGGCCGCTCCCCTAAACCCCTTCCCCAAGCCGGCTTAGGCCCCTCCCCCATCCTTGCGCCTCCCTCCAGGTCGGTGCTGCTTTCCTACAAGCTTCTGGACGGAGAGGTGGCCCGCCCGGCCCTAGTGTTTCTACACGGGCTCTTCGGCTCCAAAACAAACTTCAACTCCATCGCCAAGGCCCTGGCCCAGCAGACTGGCCGAAGGGTGAGCTTCCGGAAGAGGCGGGGTCCCGTGGGAGGTGGGGCCTGGCTGGGCGGGGCTAGGAGAAGGTCGAGGTGGGGCCTGCTTTCTCCGCCCTTACTACGGGACACCTGCTGGGGAGTGGCCGGTCTCTAAAGAAATGAGGAAGAAGTTTACCCACTAAGGATGGAGGCCACATGGCACACCGTGGCCCTAGGTGGACCCCATTCATTCTCTCGTGCCTGCATCCATCCAGTCCTTCATTCGTCTTATATAGATGCCCATGTGCATGCTCCACACTGAGCTTAGGCTTCTGTCCAATGCCTAAATGCCAACACTCTCCCCGTTTTAGGGGGCCAGCCTCTATTGGTTCACCAGGGATGACAGGGGGTTTACCACCTTTAATAGTAGCCCATCCTTTTGTGCTCCAGCTGGTGGAAATTCTTGGCACCTGCTTTCTCTGGTGGTCACCCAGCCAGGCCAAACCTTTAGAGACAAGGTCACACTCCTTGGGCCTTCTCTTCTCTGGCAGAGTAGCCCCAGGTTCTTCATCTGGCTTCCTAGGTCTGAGAACTGGACCCTGTCACCATCGGGCCCCTTTTCCACTTCAGGATCCTTCCCCAGGCTCTCTACCCCCCGCAGCCTGAAGTAATGCCATGCCTTAGGCTGTCTGTGTCCAAAACACAGATGCCAGACCCCAGACGCCCTCTCTCTACTCTGCAGGTGCTTACAGTGGATGCTCGGAACCATGGTGACAGCCCCCACAGCCCAGACATGAGCTATGAGGCCATGAGCCAGGACCTACAGGACCTCCTGCCCCAGCTGGGCCTTGAGCCCTGCGTCCTCATTGGCCACAGCATGGGAGGCAAGACAGCCATGTTGCTGGCACTCCAGAGGGTGAGCCTTCCCCTTATGGGGCTTCCTCCCACCCAGTGTGGACCCTGAGTACCCAGCAGTCGACCTGGGACTCAGCCAAGCCTTGGGTGGCCAAATTCAGGGTCTGGGAACTCTGTCTGAGATCCAGTATGCTTTCTGTAAGGCCGGTCCCAAGTGTGGTTCTCTCATACAGCCAGAGCTGGTGGAACGCCTGATTGCTGTGGACATCAGCCCAGTGGATACCACACCCAGCTCGAACTTCCCATCCTACATGGCAGCCATGAGGGCTGTAGACATCCCAGATGAGGTGTCCCGCTCTTCCGCCCGAAACCTGGCCGACAAGCAGCTCAGCACTGTTATCCAAGTAACGCACCCATGCCCAGATACTGTTGTGGGCTGGGACCTGTCAAGGGAAGAGTGGCAGCCCCAGACTTCACACGGAGGCTCCCCTCTTCCAACTACTGGACCCCTCCACAGGACGTGGCCGAGCGTCAATTTCTGCTCACCAACCTGGTGGAGGTGGATGGGCGCTTCGTGTGGAGGGTGAACTTGGAAGCACTGGCCCAGCACATGGACAAGATCCTGGCTTTCCCACCACGACAAGAATCTTACCCTGGGCCAACCCTCTTCCTCCTGGGTGGAAACTCTAAATACGTGCGGTAAGCCCATCTTACTGGTGGTGGTGGGAAGGGCCCCAGCCTAGGGATCCTGCCTTGGGGAGGGCTTGGGTGTGGGTAGGGGGTGCCTTAGAATTCAGAAACACCACTGGGCATGTGGGCTCATGGTTCTCTTCTCCCTGCTTTGCTTCCACTTCCCTCTCTCCTTATCCTCCCACATTGACCCCTTCTACGTGGCCTCCTCTTCCATGGACAGCCCCAGCCACCATGCAGAAATTAGGCGGCTCTTCCCTCGAGCCCAGATGCAGACTGTGCCCAATGCTGGCCACTGGATCCATGCCGACTGCCCCCAGGATTTTGTAGCTGCCATCCGCGGCTTCCTGGCCTAAGAGTTGCTGGCAAGAGGAAGCAGGAAACCCCAGGCTTCCAGGCCTGCAGCCCACTGCATGTTTCTGCACGAAAAGAGTCAGGTGGGCACCGCGACAGCATGAGGGTGTGGAGTTTGTCAGACTTCAAGATTTAATGAATAAAGACACTGCTCCCAAGGTCCTGGGCTGAGCTGTCACCGCCAGCGTCCCCACCGACCCAGGGGGAGTCGGACCCAGGGGGCCCTGGCAGTTCGGGCGTTCACGTGGGCGCCCAGAGTACCCCCAGACTCTCTCTGCAGCTGATTCTCGACCCGCTGCCTCACCAGCTGCTGCATGTCCTCCTGAGGGCAAGAGAGCAGGTTCAGGGCCAACCCTGTGCCCTTTCCCTTCTCCCCATGCCTCCCAGGCTGGTATTCCCACACTACCTCCCAGGCCTCCACCTCCTGCCTCAGCCTCAGTTTCTCCTCCAGGACCTCCAGCAGCTGGGCCTCCACAGCACGCAGCTTGGCTTTGCATGTGTCCAGCTCGGCCTCCAGTGCCTGCTTCCTGCAGGTAGTCGGGAGAGAGCAGCCCAAGGCTTGGACCCCGCATATCTGCTGTGTGGTCACAGCCTCCATCTTGTGGTGGGGTGAGGGCTTACGCCGCTTTCCTTGCAGAAATACCTGACTTCTCACCTCCTCTCCTCTAGGAGGACAGAGCCCTTAGGGTGAGCCACCCACTGCCCTCCACCCCTCCTCCCCAAGCATCTGCCTCACTTGGCAATGGCTTCATCCCGCTCCTGGAGGACTTGGTCCAGTGAGTGCTCTGTCCGGGCGTCCCCCAGTGCTCCAGCCACTTGGGATTCTGGGCTCTGTTGTAGGGTCACAGAGAAGGGAGCAGGGATCTACAGCTTGTCTAGATGAGGTGTCCCACTTCTGGGCCTGGCTGCCCTTCCCTTGGCTCTGATGCTAATGTCACCAGGGGAGGGTTCTGGAAATTTCTGTTCCTCTTCTCCCCCCTCCCCCCGCCATACCCATGTCCTCCCTGGGCCTCTGAAAGTAATGCATGGGAACTGTGCCGAGCTGAGGGGTGGCAGGTGTAGTCTCTGCCTGGCACAAGGGTAAACAGAGGGGACAGGGCATTTGGACCCTTAAGGAGGAAAAAAGTTCCCACCTAAGGCGCAGGAAAGAGACAAGGTGGCTTTCAGAAGGACACTTACCCTTTGGGGCCCCAGACATAGAGTGTGGCCTGGTGACTGGGACTCTTGTCAGTGGGGTGGTATAGGCGGACGACGGAGCCCTTTGCCCTCCCTTCCGGGCTAGGCACTCCCTGCCAGACTCCGCCCCAGACTGACTGGCCTGGGCCATGCCTCCCTTCCCGGATCCTGGAACCCTCCTGCCCAGCCCACAGCTTCCTCAGCCCCTTCCTGAACCATCACCCTTGTCCCTCACCCCAAGGGGGCGCTCTACCCACGTCAGGAGATGAGAACGGAAGGCCAGAGCCAGGACCGGCTTCAATGCTGATGGTGCAGCTGTAGGTACCCCAGCCCCTGATCATGAAAGGTTGGCATCTTGGGAGCTTGAATAGCATCATTCATGCATATGACCAGTCTTAGGTGAGCAGAAAACAGGAGGAAAAAAAGTATTCCTGACAGACTCTTAGCATCTCGGATGTCCATTCTTCCTCGTTTTGCCTCCAGGATCCCCTACGTTCTGATCCTTGAGCCTGGTGGCGTCCACTGTGTGGGGGAGGGGTCATCTATGTAGCCCAGGCCTACCACCCCCCACCTCCAGGAGGGCTCATTCAGTAGCCCAGTGACCTCAAAGGTGTAAGAGAATTTGCACCATTGAGAAGCCTCTTGGGCAAAGTCATGTCTAGGGAAATAGATCCTCCACTTCGCCCGAAACTAAATCTTTCTCCCAGGTAACCCGGCAGACATGACTCCTGGTTGCCCGTGGGTGCCAGCTAAACACGGGTGACTCCAGCAGTCAGACCAACAGTTTCTTTCGTTGAGCCCCACGCGAAGAGGTGGGGTTGAACTATACCCCCCAAATACACCCTTTTGTTGAGATTGAGTCGTGTGTTTGAGAGTCTGATCTCTGCGATGATCCAGACACGCCCCAGGGACCTGGTCTCAGGGACCTCTGAGGCCAGCAGGGATAAAGCATAGATAATAATCAGAAAAGAGTGTCAGGGGCTCCGGGAACAGTGGGAGCGTGAAGCAGGTCACAGGAGGTCACACCCAGTCCGTCACAGGAAGTTCCCTTAGGAGCTTGTCCAGAATGAACCCTGTAGGCCAGCAGGAGTCAGTCAGGAGAAAGGCATTTAACTTTTTATTTTGAAACAATTTTAAAACTGCTCTTCAGTATCCAAAAAAAATATCCTTTTAGGGTAAAAAAAAAATCTAAAATGGTATCAAACATTGTACCTAGTTGTCACATCTCTCTGGTCCCTCTAGGTCTAGAACAATTTGCAGCCTTTCTTTGAATTTCTTGGCCTTGACATTTTAAAGATTACAGGGAAGTTATTTTGTAGACCATCCTCCAATTTGGGCCTGTCTATGCCTGCCTTTTGATGAGACCACTGTTACCCATTTTGGGCAGACATCATAGAAAGGATGCTGTGTTCTCCTTTCTAATATCATTTGGAAACATGACTGGTGGGATCAATGCTGATTACTTGACCATAATTAAAAAGGACTGGGGGGGGGGCATCTAGGTGGCTCAGTTGGTTAAGCGACTGCCTTTGGCTCAGGTCACGATCCCAGAGACCCAGGATCGAGCCCCACATCGGGCTCCCTGCTCAGTGGGAAGCCTACTTCTCCCTCTCTCCCCCTGCTTGTGTTCCCTCTCTAGTTGTGTTTCTCTGTCAAATAAATAAATAAAATCTTTAAAAAAAAAAAAAAAGCACTGGGGAAGGGAGGTACTTTGAGACTATGACACATCATTTCCTTTACCCCACTTTCACCCATAGGGTTCACATCACTGATGTGTCTTGCCCGGATTAATTATTACTACAATGATTTGCAAATGGGGGCACCTGGGTGGCTCAGTTAAGCCACCCTCTCTTGCTTTCAGCTCAGGTCCTGATCTCGGGGTCCTGGGATCGAGCCTCGTGTTAGGCTTGGGCTGAATATGGAGTCTGCTTAAGATTCTCTCCCTCTCCCTCCACCCCTCCAGCTTGCAGACAGGAGATTGTGGGGCTGCTCAAGCCTCCATAATCACTCAGGTCAATTCTTCATAATCAGCCTCTTTCCCAGGGGGCACCTGAGTGGCTTAGTCAGTTAAGCGACCTTCTTGCTTTTGACTCGGGTCCTGATCTCATGGGTTGTGGGATTGATTGAGCCCCGTGTTGTCCGGCTCTGTGCTCAGCGAGGAATCTGCTTGCTTAAAAGACTTTCCCTCTGCCCTTACCCACCCCCTGTCCCCCCACACTTCATGCTCTCTCTTAAATCTTTAGGGGAAAAAAAGGGGCGCCTGGGTGACTCAGTTAAGCGTCTGCCTTCGGCTCAGGACATGATCCCAAGGTGCTGGGATTGAGCCCCACATGGGGTTCACTCCTCGATGGGCAGCCTGATCCTCCCTCTCCCTGCCCCCTTGCTTGTGTTCCCTTTCTCACTCTCTCCTTTTCTGTCAAATAAATGAAATCTTAAAAAAAAAAACAAAACAAAACAAAAAATAAAGGAGTGAGTATACCAGGTGGTGAGAAGTGCTGTGGAGAAAAAGAAGGCCAGGAAAGATGAGGAGGACCAGGAAATGGCTATTTTATATTCTGCACTACCTTACCGAGATCACAGATGTTAACCTACCACTTAGATGAAAAACCACCACTCTTTCACGACTTGGAATAATGTCTTCCGTGACCAGATCATTCATGCACTCAACAAGTTCTGTAATTCCCACTGCAAGTGAAGATGATGTGTTAGGGAAATCATATTAGGAAATTCAAAGGAGATGCTGGAGGTGACATGCAACATGACAAAGAAAGGCAGAGACGCAGGTGAAGGGTTTGAATGAATATTCACAAACCCTGAGAGTAGAAAATAATTGTTTTGAAATAAACTTACTCTTTAAAAAAAAAAAAAGATTTTATTTATTTGACAGAGAGAAACACAGCCAGGGGGGGAACACAGGCAGCAGGAGTGAAAGATGGAGAAGCAGGCTTCCCGCCGAGCAGGGAGCCCAATGCAGGGCTCGATCCCAGGACTCCGGGATCATGATCTGAGCTGAAGGCAGAGGCTTAACCACTGAGCCACCCAGGCGTCCCTGAAATAAACTTATTCTTAAAAATGTGCTCTAAGATATTTAACTGTTAAGTATTTTATCTTAGTATTGCCAGGAAGTCACTAATTTCACCTGCATACCTAAATGTTCAAATTGGACTATTGGGTCAGATTTCTTCTAAATTTCCTCAGTGGGGACAGGAGGGAATAATCATATTCCTGCATACAGCCAGTTCCAGCACAAAGCCCTACCTTGAACATCACACACTGAGCAGTGGGGCTCATGTTCCACCTGCCCTCCCCACCCCCGCCCCCTGTCCAATTTCGGCTCCTCCCCTGCTTCCCCAGGATCACTGAGCTCAGGCCTCAGGGCTCAGCTGGAAGATGGACAAAATTGATGGTGCAGGGGGTGGTGGTGGCTGGAAATGGGAAGGACAGCTGCCGGCTGGGCAAGGGGCCCGGTTTTGTGGTCAAAACAGCTGGGATTTGGGGCGCCTGGGTGGCTCAGTGGGTTAAAACCTCTGCCTTCGGCTCAGGTCATGATCTCAGGGTCCTGCGATCGAGCCCCACATTGGGCTCTCCGCTCAGCAGGGAGCCTGCTTCCTCTTCTCTGCCTGCCTTTGCCTACTTGTGATCCCTCTCTCTGTCAAATAAATAAATAAAATCTTAAAAAAAAAAAAACAGCTGGGATTTGCAAGGTTGGGGGTTTATAGGTATGTGACCTTGTTGTGCTTACCTCCCTGAGCCTTATTGTCCCCATCTGTGACATGGAACTAATGGGTCACCTCCCCAGTAGGGTCACGGGAGGAGTTAAGTAAGGTCCCTCATACAATGACCAGTGGTTTGCATAGTAATGGACATCCCAGGAAAGGAGAGAAAGCCTTCCAGAGAGCAACAGAAAAGAAAAAGGGGAGAACGTAAACAACAACAACAAGACAACACACACACA
>PITA01005473.1:33075-66138 GCA_004023965.1 Spilogale gracilis | reverse complement strand
ACCATCATCATCCCTTCCCCGGGGTACACAGGTGCTCAGCGGCAATCATGCCAGTGAAGCAGTACCGGCCACGCCCAGCAGGTGGTAGCAGTTCCCACACAAAGATGGGGTGGGCAAGGGGCCAGAGCCCAACCCTCCCAGCGAGCAAGACGGAAAACCCCAAACTGTCTCTAGGGGCTTCAGGAGCTCCCAAACGCCCAGCTTTCTCCTCAGTGCTCCTTTATAAGAACACTGCTCACTCAAATGTGCTGGACCAAAAGGAAATAGAAATCTCTAATGGAGTACCAGGATTCTCCCCCTGGGACAATAGGGAAACCTCACTGCCCTGAACAAGGAGAGTCAGAATGCCACAGAGATGCCCCTTTGACTAAAGTGGGGACAGGGCTTTACGGGGGATTGGTCTGGACAGAACATCCAGCGATTATCCACATTAAAGAGTCGGGTGGGGCACCTGGGGAGTTCAGTCTGTTAAGTGTCCTACTCTTGATCTCAGCTCAGGTCTTGCTCTCAGAGTCATGAGTTCAAGCTCCATATGGGGCTCCACACCGAGTGGAGCCTACTTTTTTAAAAACTGGGATAGGAGTGATGTGTGTTATGGGACTGCTTTGTTCCCACAGGGAATAAGCCCTGCTCCCTCACTATCCCTGTCCTTGTTCACACCCTTGGTCCAGAATGTCTTTTCCCCATTCTCCATCTTGCCACCTCCTACTCATCCCTTACACCCCAATTCAAATACCCTGCCACTGGGAATTGGTCCCTGATCCCAGGGAGTTGGCCGCTCCAGGGACCCATGTCATCTTGTGCAGCAGTTTCTATTTTAGTCCCTGCCATGGAACATTCCATTCCAATGTCAGCCCTTGTTTCTTAGTCCATAGACACACACACACACGCAAACACACACACACACACTCCGGGGACTATGGGCCACAACTTCATCTCCACCCCAAGTAAGACTACTCCGGTCCCCTTAGTCTCCAGCTGGTGGTGCATGAACTCCTTATTGATCATCTGCGTGTCTCACTGGATATCCGGGTGGGCACTTTAATGCTCACAGGTGTCTGATCTGAACTCCTCCCCTGGCCGCCTGGATCTGTTCCTCCTCCCGGAGCCAGTTCTGCTCTTATCTGCACATGTTCAGTCATTAGCACCTATTGCTTCTAGTTCATAACATCTCACATTGTTTTAAGGTCTTTTTAAATATTTTACATATTTTTTTAACTAATCTTGACTTCCAACATGTGGCTGGAACTTACTACCCTAAGATTAAGATCAAGAGTCACATGTCCAGGGTACCTGGGTGGCTCAGTTCTTTAAACATCCAACTCCTGATTTTGGCTCAGGTCATGATCTCAGGTTCATGAGGTGAAGTCCTGCATTGGGCTCTTGACTTAGTAGGATGTCTGCTTGAGGATTCCCTCCCTCTCTCCCTGCTCCTTCCCCAGCCCTCTCCCCCTCTCTCTTCAAATAAATAAATCTTAAAAAAAAATAATAAAAGTCACATGCTCTACCGACTGAGACAGCCAGGCTTCCCTAATTGTTTTAATGTTTTACAACAAACATTCTTTTCATACTTGAAATACAGTATAGTAATATTAAATAAGTCTCTTGAATGGCCTTGACTGTTCCCTCCAGGCCCCCAGGTCAAGGTCTCTCTCCTAGACGCCACTTTCCCAGGCTGTCCTCCACACTGCTACAAGAACTACCTATGTGGGCTGCTTTCAGCCCAGACTGTTCCTATGAAATCCAGATCACATGGGCAATGGCCTACTTGCCCTCACCATTTGGGTGTCCAATGGGCAACTCAAAATTGATAGATCCAAACCCCAAAACCTGATCTACTCCCACCCCGAACCTACCCCTCTTCCTCCACCTTTGTGAGCAAGTGAAGGTTCTTTCCAGGTGTTGGTGTCAAAACGTGACTCCACTCACCCTGGATTTCTCTCTTTCCTTCAGTTGGCTCTACCTTTCAAACATATGCAGAATATGATCACTTGTCATCACCACCACTGCCATCACCTTTGTCCCAGCCACCAGCACGATTGCGATCACTTCCTAAATGGCATCGCTGCTTCCTCCCCAAAGCCCTTCACAGTCTACAAATACAGATTTAGGATGGTTCAGTTGATGATTTTTTGACATTATGACGGTGCGAAAGTGATATGCATTCAGTAGAAACCATACCCTGAATTCTGAATTTGGATCTCTTCCCAGGCTGGTGATATGAGGCGCGATCCTCTCTCATGATGCTGGGTCGTGGCACCAGCAGCAATCACGAGAGTGAGGGACCTCTGTGCTGACAACCCTCCCCATGCCCAGAGAGCCATTCTGCTTCTCACTCTCTGGCCAGCATTCAGCATATCACACGAGAGAGTCAACACTTCATTATGACATAAGCTCTGTGTTAGATGATTTTGCCCAACTGCAGGCTAACGTGAGTGTTCTGAGCACATTTATGGACAGTTAGGCTAAGCTATGATTCCTGGGAGGCTAGATGTTATAACGTGCATTTTCCACTTAACGATATTTTCAATTTACGGTAGGTTTATCAGGACGTAAGAGGGACCCACTGTAAAAGAAGGAATATCTGATTTCTCTACCCAGCAAACAGAGCAATTCTGTTAAAGCCCAATATGGATCTTGGCTCTTCTCCAGTCTCTTATCTAAGTCTGTAGCTTGCATCCCAGTCAAAGTAAAAGCCAAAGGAAGTGGTCACTTACAAGGCTCCACCCCTCCACGGCTCAGACCTCACTCCTTTAAGGTCTTCCTTACCCACTAGGCTCTAGGCATCCATGCCTCCTTGCTGTTTCTTCCACATGCTAGGCATGCTCCCTGCTCATGGTCTTGCACTTGATGTTCCCTCTTCCCAGAATGCTCTCCCCCTGGAGACCTACATGACTTACTCTCTCCCCTCCCTCAGATATTTCCTTAAATGTCACCTCTCATGGTGCCTGGCCAGCCCAGTCGGTGGGTTGTGTGGCTCTTCATCTCTAGGTTGTGAATTTGAGCCCCATGTTGGGTATAGAGATTACTTAAAAAAAAAAAAAAAACTTAAAAAAGAATGCCACCTTCTCAGCAAGGCTCTCCTCGAATTTCAAATTAAAAGGAAACCCATGGGTGCCTGGGTGGCTCAGGCAGTTGAGTGGTGACTTTTGATTTTGCCTCAGGTCATGATCTCAGGGCCCTGGGATGGAGCCTGACATCAGGCTCCCTGCTCAGGGGGGGAGTCTCCTTGAGGATCCTCTCTCTCCCTCTGCCCCTCCCCCTGCTCACATGCACTCAATCTCTCTCTTTCTCAAATAAATAAATAAATAAATCTTTAAAAATAAAATAAAATAAAATTGGAAACCCACCTCAAACCCCACACCCACCTATCCCTACTTCCCTACTTCATCATTTTCCATAGAATATTATCGCCAGCGTGGATACTGTTTACCATATCTTTCCTCTCCTAGACATAGACTCCAGGAGGGCAAGGACTTTTGTCTCTTGCTTTTTGTCACGTCTCCAAGATCTAGAATAGTCAGTGTGCAGTAGATGCTCAGTTAACTTTTTTTTTTTATAATTGGGCTCTGCTGGGCATGGAACCCCAAGTGGGACTTGAACTCACCATCCCGAGATTAAGACCTGAGCTGAGATCAAGAGTTGGACACTTAACCGACGGAGCCACCCAGGTGTCCCAGCTCTGTTAATTTTTGATTCATGGAATGAAAGTCTGATTCTTGATTCCCTCCTCCTTGTCTGCACAGTAAAGTTCAACATTCAAGGAAGGCCTCACCTCCTTCACAGGCTTCATCTCTTACCCAAGCACGGGCTGTGTGCCACAGCAAGGTGCGAGGTTCTCCAAATGTTCCCAGCCTCACCCCAGTGTCTGAGCACACTCCCTGCGGCAATCTCTGCCTCCAGGAAGCCACCCAGAATCCCTCACCTACTGAAACCATGTCTGTTTCTCCCACTATGTTTCGTCTTAAGTACAAAACGGTGGGTGGAGTATGGTTTCCTAGGTAATGTTTGATAATTGAATGAATGACTGAATGAGGGTAAGACCTCTAACGGAAAAGCAGAGTCTAAGGTAAAGGGGACACATCCAGTCTTCATTCATTCTTTACGTTACCATTTAATATGTACATTAGTAAGTGATGCTTGGTGTGACCCTGAGGCCCTCTGGGATCATGAGCTGGGTCTCCAGCCCCTGCCCTCTTTCCACAGGGCCAGACACTGGGGGTGTGCCCATGACCCACCCCACCATTCTCCCTGCACACAGGAAAGCACTCTGAACCATGAGTCAGGCAGCACCTTGCTGCCACCTGTTCCCTGCAACCCTGAACAAGTCCCTCTAGGAGGTGAGACCTGGTTTTGAACCACCAATGCTCACTCTGTGGGATGCTCAAGGTTGAGGTCTGGACAACTGAAAAGGGTGTGGCTCCCTCTGATGCCAGGCCGCATCTAAGCTAGTCATTCTCTGGACGGATTTCCAGGGAAGGAGAGATGGCTGGAACAGTGTCTCTAGCTTGTCTGCCAGCCAGCAAACCTGTGCCCACAGTCTGGGAGAAGCGCCAAGCTCAGACGCACTGGGCAGCAGGGGGCTGGTTCAGATCCAGAACAACACCTTGGCAGCCCTGGGGACGGGAAGAGGGAGTGCTTGGCTTGAGGTCAAGAGGGTCCGGGCCAGGGCACAGAGGGGACAGCTGGGGCGGGGGGGGGGGGCGGTATATGGCTGCTGTCTCAAGATGCTGGCAGGGATTAGAAAAGGAGCATCTGTTCCTGACTAGCCCCCACCTAGCACCCCTCTACACACTGCTTAGATCTTTCCATTAGTGCCACAGTGAGCTAGCTGGCCCCAACCACACAGAGAAATAGGATCTCAGGCCTGGGGCTGGGACTCAGGGTTGGGATGTAGGGAAGGGACAGAAGAGCAGGCTTTAGATTAGATTCCCCTTCCTCAAAGACAGAAGGGTTCCTGCATTCCGCTGGGAGTGGAAACTAAAGGAAAAGGGGTGGTCCCCCAATATCAGACCAGTGAACTGAGAAATCCCGGGGAAGAAGGGCCAGAGTCTGAGTCTGGATGAGGTGTTGGCAGAAAGTGGGAAGGGTAGGGGCTCAGCGGCTGGAACTCTGGAGCAGGTTTTTGGAGGGGAGTGCCAGAGGTTCCAAGGCCATAAAATCGAGGGGTTTCCGACCTCCGGAAAATCCCCAGGGATGCGAGGAACTCTGGGGGTGAAGATCCACAGTCCAGAACGAGGGTGGAGCTGCCGGGCGGCTGCGTGCATAGAGGGAGCGAGAGCTCGGGGACCCCATCCCAGGCTGGGATCACGCGGTGTCGGGCAGGCGGGGAAAAGAGGTCCCAGGACTCCCACCGCCGCGGCCGCCTAAAGCCCGCGGGGCTGGAGTAGGGGCGGGGCGTGGTCGGGCTGGGGGCTGGGCCGGGGTCCCGGGGGCCGGGGCGGGGCCGCGCTGACGCTGCGCAGCCGCGGGGCGGCCGCCGCGCATGCGGGGCTCACAAGGCTGCAGCCGGCGCCGCTGCCACTCCCGGGAGCATGAAGGACCGAACCCAGGAGCTCCGTACGGTGAGTCCGGCCCCCGCGCGCCGCCGCTCGCCGCCCGCGCCCCGCGCACCTGCCGCTCCCCTCCCGGCCTCGGCGGCCACCCGGCGACAGCCCCTGCGTCCCCGGCCGGGCGGGAGGGATCCGTGCGGAGCCCGGGACCCCGAACCCTCTACGGGTCCCGCCCCTCGGACCCACTCGGGGTCACGGGCTCGCGTGATCTCGGCGCCGTGGGCCCGCGGGCTGGTGGCCGGAGCCCAGGGTCGATAAACTTTTCTGCGCCCCCTTGTTTTGGGAGGGGTCGGAGGGCTATTATCGGATACCCGTGGCGGGACGGAAGGTTGACCTCTCCCGCGGTCCGCGGAGCAGGTCTCGTCTCTTTCATCCCACTGTGCCTCATCACTGACCCTCCTGTTCCCTCGCACGGGTGTGGACCGATGGCGGGACCGTAGTGGGAAGGGGCCGGGGACGGTCCCCTGCCCAGAGCCCAGCTGCGGGGTGCGCTGCGGAAATGGGGCCGCCGGGTGGGGCCGGGATCCTCGTGCGGACGCAGTCCAGCCGAACGCCCTGCCGCCTCCGTCACCTGTAGCTCCCATCACCTGTGGCTCCCCACCCCCGTCGCGCTCGGGGTTTGCTGCCCGCCCCAGTCCCAGAGAGGTCAGATTCTCCCCGGTCCACTTTGCTGGCTTCCTGGCAGCCCCCGCCCATGGCGTTTTCAGACCTTCCGGGGTTCCTGATCTGATTCCAACCTGAACGTATTTTTCCACCTGTGTCTCTGAGGCCCCCGGGGTGTGGCTCCTGGGGCGGGGTTTGGGGGGAGTAAGAGGATGCGCAAAGGCTCTAACCAGAGCCCACCCTCTCCTAACCCTGACTGAGACCCCTGCTGCCTGCTCATTTACCCCTGCCCCCTCACCCCAGTCTCCCCTGGACTCTTATATTTACCAGGAAGTTCTCACCTCTGCTCTTAGAGAAAGCAAGTCTGGGGTGTGGGGGGGCAGTGAAGGAAATGAAGCCTGCCTGTGGGGAGGGGGACATCAGGGCTCTAGACCAAGCTGACTCTTGTCTGATCCCCTAGCTGACCACCCTGCTGTCTGGGAGGTGCCCTGCCCATCCTGATCTGGGGTGGGGGGCAGCTAGGTCACTGGCTTCTCTGAGCCCTCCCTCTGCTACCCACTTGGAGCCAGAGACTGAGATCCTCTTAAATGTAGAGTTTCGAGTGTACTTTGGGTTTTTGACCCCCTGGCTTGACCTGTCTGTCCAGGGGCCCTGCATTTGTGCCCCATCTCCCCTATTATACCAGTCTTGTCTCCTGGGCCATCTGGAGCTGGGACCTGTACTGTCCTGCCTCCATCTCCCCCCTTGCTCTGGCTAGGAGACCCCACTCTCTCAACAGACCTTTTCTTTCTGGCCAAATGCCCCAGCCCCCAGGGTAAACCTCAGGAGGTTTCAAAGGAAGAAGATGGTCCCTCATGTCATATATGATATCTAAACACTTCCCCCGCCAGCGCTTGCGGTTGCCCTCAAGCTTCCTGTGCTGTGTTGAGTCAGAAAGAATGTTATCTTGGTGATAAATGGCTGTGGTGCATTTGCTGATGTTTGGATGCCTGGTGGTCAGATGAGAGTATGTGGGAACCAAGCGGTCAGGGGAACACAGTCCTTTACATGTGACGGGCTCTCTGGGCTTCAGCCTTCCTCCCCTCTGTTAAAGGGGAAACTGAGGCAAAAGAGAGCAAATGGCATGACTGGTAGCTCAAAATGGATGGTAGAAAGGAGCTTTGTCCCAAAGACAGACTTAGGCCTGGCTGGGATGGGGGGCCCATTTGGAGGACTTTGGTTGTAGGGAGCTTGAACCCAGGACTTTTGCTCTGTGACCCCTCACCCCCACCCCATACATATAAACCTAAACACTAGCCGTGGTAGTCCCTTAGATGGTGAGGCCTGGCTTCTCTGGATTCCCCGAGGCTTCCTCTCTAGACCCCACCCCGCAGGCATTCAGAGCCCACGGAGGCTGCTGTACTCACGGCCCTGCCCACTGGGGGCTTCTGGCAGCCTGAAGGAACCCACACTGGGTGGGGTGGGACAGTGAGTCTGGGGGAGCTGTCATTCCCACAAATCTCCCAATGGGTCTTGAGTTCCCACCTGCAAAAGTAGAGATTAGAAAACCTAGAGCCCAGTTTCTCAGGGCAAGGGGTGGTCACCTGAGTCTGGCTCCTTATTTAGGGGAGACTTGAACCCCAGGAGTCAGAATCCTCAGATCAGAATCCCCAGAAACCAAGAGGCCTGCATACTGGCTGGGCTGGACAGAGGTGGTGCTCCGGGCAGTGACTTGCACCACCGCCAACCCTCCCTCCCCCCTCCTCCCTCTTCCTTCCCCATCCAACGCCACCACTTTTGGAAAGAAAGCAAATGGAGCTTATTTATAAAAGTCACACTTGGGGAAGGAGCTGGCGCATTTCCTCAGCGCTCTGCAGGCCAGGCCCAGCCCTCCAGCCTTCCCCAGCTCCCACTTCTCATTCTGCAGCTCCTGCAGTTGTGCAAATGGGAGTGAAGGGATCATTGGGGGTCCTTAGAGATCAGAAAGGCCACCCAGGGGTTTCAGAGGGGCAAGGACTAGCCCAGGGTCACAGAAGCAGAGAGGCTTAGGGTAAGGTGCACCCGGGCAGCCCCACCTGGCATGCCGCTGCCTCCTCCCTCATTCGGAGGCCTCCCTGGTTTTCTTTCTGAGATCTTCTCGGAGCTAATTCACCCTTCCCTGGACCCAGGAGGGTGTTGATCTCTGTGCTGAGCCCCATGCAGGACAGGGGGTCTGCTGCGGGAGCCAGGGGACAGAGCAGAGGGAGCATTGGGGCCGCCAGATCCTGGAAGAAGGGAACCTGGGGTGGCCTAGAAGGAGTAGATAGAAATGGGAGGGAAGGAAGATGGTCCAAAAAAAGGGACCCGCATGAGTAAAGGCAGAGAGGCTGGAATGCCCAACTGGGAGAGAATGGTGGGTGGTCTGATGTCTGTTCAGTGGAGTGGCCGGGGCAGGCCTGAGTGGGAAAGCTCAGTGCATCCCTTGGCTCACCCGTTGCACCTTTCTGTCTCATTGCTGGGAAGAGACTGGGTGTCCTGGGTGACACCAGGCAGGTTCTTGCCTTAACCTCTCTGTTCCTGTCTCCTCCCTATAATGAGCCAGCCAGATCTGCCTTGCAGAGTGGAAGAATGGGGATGTAAGAGTAGACCTCCTTCCCTCCCCTTATCTCCTCAGGGTTTCCCAAAAGAAACAGTGGGTTTCTTTCCCACAAGAAACCTGGGTTGCAGCCACAGTGACCTTCAGGGATGATCTAGTCCAGATTGGAAAAGTGAGTTCTGAAAAGGGCCAGAGGTTTATCTAAGGTCACACAATGTGTTGGTAGGGGGCGGTGCGGGGCTGAAACTGGTTCCTCTCCACCAGCTAAGGCTGCCTCCTGGAGCTGCCCTTAGCGCCCTGGTCAGGGACAGGGATCTGGAGGTGAAAGGCATATACCCAATGGGTAGAAGGTGAAGGGATCAGACAGGGGTGGGGGGAGCCCCTATTTTCTGGAGACCCAGCTTGGCCTCACATACCCCTGACTCAGCTCTAGGTCTCTCTGCTCTAGTGGTATTGACTTTGATTCGTCATTAAGAACAAGAAGGGAAAAAAAATAGCCCTCAAGGCAGACAACAGCCAACTCCTGCTCAGGAGGAATGAATCAACGCTGCCGCCGCTGGCCTCCCGCCATCCATCCCCGGGGACGGGCCTGGAGGCTGCCTGGCCTCCGAGCCTCTTGGAGGAATCACACTTTTGTTTCCAGGAAGGTATCCTGGAATCCTGGGGCCTCTGCCAGGAGAGACCACCAGGGCTGTCTGGCCTCCTCTGAAAGTTTAGGGCTTCTGGCCAGGGCAGCCTTCATTGTGGATGGCTTGGCCCAGAGGCCTCATGAGGCAAGAGCCAATCAGAGAGAAGGAAGATCAGACTGCTAATTCTCAAAGGGGTGGGGGGCTTTTTAAAAACTTAGCCTTACCAGCCTCAAACCCTTAAGTTCTGATTCAGTCGCTCTGGGGAAGAACCCTGGAAACTGGGTTTTGGGGTTTTTTTGTTTTGTTTTGTTTTTAAACCTTTCAAGGGATCATGGTGCTGGAACAGGGTTAGGAACCACTGAAAAAAGCACCGTGACGAGTGAAATGTTGGCTGGATGTGAGAGGAAGAGGAAGAAAGTAGATGTACCCCGGTTTCTGATTTGGGGGGACCCTTAGGAATGGGGGCTTTCAGAAGAGGGGCTCCGGAGAACAAGGCAGAACCTAGTTTGGGTCACATGGCTCATAGGATGCTTGGGTGGGTTCATCCTGAAGAGATGTTTTCAGCCCTGAACTTGCGACCACCCCCAGGCTCCAGCTGCCACCTCAAGTCTCCAATCCAGTCCAGCCTTCTTTCTGGTGCTGTGACTGTCACTCACAGAGGCCTGACAGGTTTCCAAGGGAGCTGGGGCCCTCCTGATTCTAAACGAACTGGGTGTTCCCTTTGGGCATTGGTGATGCCCACCCTGACCATCCCAGGACACGAGGAGATGCCAGCCCAGTTCCTACTTCCTTTTGGGTCAGGAGTGTGTCTGGGTTTGGGGCTTGTCATTTATTTAGTGTCCAGTGAAACCCGGTTGGGGTCGTAGTTAACCTGAAGGATGTCTTTAGAAAGGTGCCACAGGGCTCTGGACTAGATGTGGATGAGGTTGTGGGGGGCCCCAGAGTCATGAGTCATCAGATTCTCACAAAGTGGAACAAAGATCAGAACAAATGAAGAAATTAAGCAAAAAACGTCCTTTACTTAAGCCTAAAATTCAACCAGGTAGACGGGGTGGGGGTGGGGGGACTTGGGGCTTTTCTGGGCAGGAAGTGCTATATGATAACTTATACTGATCTCTGATTGCATTAACTAAGGTAGATCACTTAAAAAGAGGGAGGGGATGGGTCAGCTCTTTGGTACCACTTAGACCACAATCAACAGTGGATTCAGTTTGTATCATATACCGCAGAAGAAGATAGAGGCTGAATCAAACAAGCCTGGGTCAGGGATTGCAACTTAGGGCCCCAAGAGGGATATCAAGGAAAGGGAATGGTCAGCTTGAGGAGAAAAACCAAGGGAAGGTGTGGAGGCTGCCATCAGATCTCTGGCAAGGCCAGCCCAGGGAGAGGGCACCAACAGATTCTTTATGGCTTTGGGCCACAGGAAAGGGACAGTTGGGGCAGCCTAAGGTAGGCAGAGCTGCCTGGGAAAGCCTGGTAAGCTCACCATCACAGGAGGTATGCAAGCTGAGGCTGGCAGCTGAGGCCAAGGTGGCTTCTCCGGTCTCTTAGGGCCCGAGAGTGTGTGGCTATGGTTCTAGTAGAGATGTGAATAGTGTGTGGGGAACCAGAGGAGTGAGACACTGACTTAGGGGAAGGCTTCTCAAAGGAGGTGGAATCAGCAGAAGGAATTGCACTGAGGCAAGGGAAGACAGCAGGTGGGTCATGGAGGCAGGGAGATGGTTTAGATGGGCTGTGCTAGGATCCGGTTTTAGGCTGCAGCAGTGAGATGATGAGGGGCAGGGGGTAAAAAGTCCTGAGGAGGAAGAAGTGCCAGGGGTGGTAAGGAAGGTGTCCCTATGGAGAATCCCCTCAAGGTTTTGCTAGGAGTCACCACTGGTGTGACCAAGGCAGTGAAGCCAGGCCCTCAGCCCTCCAATCGATTTTGGGTCCAACCCAGATGCCACATTTGGGGTGGACCGCAGCCTGGGAGCCCCAGTCAGGCCCGGGCCCCAGCTGTCCCCTTCCTCAGCTCTGCCCTCATGGCCTGAGGGCCGGGAGGAGACTGTGCGCCTCCTTCCTGCCAACCCTGTGTTGGACAAACTCCCCGACTCCAGCTGTCAGTATTCTGGGGAGGCAGTGGAGGCAGCTGGTCGGACCTGCACTGCTGGCGAAGATACATCCTTGTTTTACAGACCGGCAAGCCGAGGCCCAGGCCGATCAGCAGCCCAGGTCCCATTGGTCTCTGGCAACAGCTCGCGTCTCTGAAAATTCTGACACCCTTGTCTTTGGCCCTGGCTGGTCATTACTCTTCCCGGGAGAAGAGCTGGAACATCTCCTTCTGTCCTTTTCTGTCCCTCCCTCTCCTTCTGTAGATGCTGGAAACACAGTGCAGGCCACTGAAGGGCAGGAGCTCCTGGAGCCTGCTGCAGAGGGGGACCTGGGCTCCTCCAGAGTGCACTCTGCCTCAGTTTCCTAAGGAGTGCTCCTCTAGCTTACGTCCTGTGCCTGGCAAGATTCAAAAGTGTGGAAATGGCTCCCAGATTCTCTTTGTCTATAGGTGGGCTTGGTTGGGGGGAGGGGGCCACCTGGTAGCAGCCACAGGCACTTGTGGGAGCAAGAATTTATTTTAGCTGCTGGGGGAGGAGGTGTGATCTCTTGATGAGAGGGGCCTGTTAGAGCCGCCTCCATAAAGCTCCCAACCAACCCCTTCTGCTGTCTGGTCCCTTTCTGGTGGGGCATTGGGACCCCGAGAGTCCCAGGGGCACAGCCCTTTCCAGAACATGCTGTGACTTCCCACCCCTTCTGAGCCTTCTGTCCCTGCAGCCAGGCGTCCCTGTCCCCACCACACACCGGAGCAAACAGACCCAGAGGGCATGTCCCTCAGCCAGCTGCTGCTGTCTGTGCTGGGCACAGAACCTGGGTCCCTCCCCAGCAGACCAGCTGGGCCCAGTCTCCTGGGTCCCCCAGCTTCACCATCTCTCAACCTCCACCTTCCCCTGTCCTTGGCTCAAGACCTGACACAAGAGAGATCAAGGTGAAGGCCAGCGCTGAGCCTCCTCATGCCTCCTCCCCATGGGGTGCTGAGACCAAGTGGGAGGATGTGACCGAGCCTGATAACCCCAGTGTGAGGGGGCCGGTCCCACCCTCAGTATCCTGGCCTTGGCCGGGGAGAGAGACTTGCCCTTGCCAGCAGAGTGGGCTGCCCCTGGTGACTTGAAGTATATAAGGCAGACAGTAATGAGCATGGCCAGCACACTGGGAAGTCAGAGGTGTAATTACTCCGCCCCGTTATGGGGTTGGCTTCTGTCCGGCTGCTCCCAGGGTGGCAGGTTGGAACCTAGGCACGCCCCAAGCCAAGTGACATCACTGGCCTCTCAGGCTGATGGCGCACAGCTGTGGGCCTGGAGGGAAAGAAGATTGAGGTATGATGTCAGGAATGACAAGGGGAGAGCTGAGTTTGCAAGGCCGCGTGCACTCGGTATCTCCAGGCCTGCCTGAGGCGCTGTGGGATGGCCCTGTCTCTGAACCAGCCTACCTTTGTGGAGGCAGGTGTGGGTGGTGCCCATACCTCCCATGCCCGGACCAGCCCCCACCCCCGAAAAGGAACTTGGGAACTTTGGGCCCCATCCCAATTAAAACCATTGGGACTGGAAAGTAGAGAAGGCTGGCTTCTGGGCAGTGTGTCCCAGGCAGGGTCCATGACTTGGGGCCACCCACCAGGAGTCCTAGAGGTAGAGACTTGGTCCTGTCACTAACTTAACAGGCAAGGCCTCTCTCCTTATGCTGGGACCCCAGGGGTCCTCCAGGTTTCACCGTGGCCGGGAGCTGGGGGCACAGCCAGACCTTGTCCCTGCCAAGAGAACAGAGGGCAGTGGTTGGGGCCCCAGAATGGAGCTGGCAAGCCTGTTGTATACAGATGCTGGGCAGTTTGCAGTCCCAGGCCCTACGGGACGCAGTGGTCCTACTGCAGATCTGCTCACATGTACACACCCCTGAGCAGGCCAAGGACAGCGATGATGATGACGATGTCACTGTCACGGTGGACCGGGATGGCTTCATGGATGAGTTCTTCGAACAGGTGGGAGCCAGCACACCCCACACCCTCAAATAGACTGGCAGACCTCAGAGGCGGGGGGCCCGGGTCATACCCTCACCTGAACCTGGTCCAGCCTCTCTCAGCCTGACCGCCAGCCCCAAGCACCCTCCCCAGATCTCCTCCTGACCAGAGGCCTTGCTGTGCAGGTGGAGGAGATCCGCGGCTTCATTGACAAGATCTCAGAGAACGTGGAGGAGGTGAAACGGAAGCACAGCGCCATCCTGGCCTCCCCCAACCCTGATGAGAGTGAGTGTGTAGGACTGGGGGGCGGCTTCCAGGCCTCCTGGAAGGCGCTGCTGCCAGGGAGAGGCTCCTGGATCCTCACTGCCGCCAGGGAGGGGCTCCTGGATCCCCACCTGTTGGGCGGCTAAGGGGTACCTGGGCCTGGCCGGGGTGGGGAGGGCCCTGTGGAAAGCTTCAGGGAACACAGCTGGCCCAGGCCCGGGGTGAGGGTCCATGCCCCGTATCCCCCAGTGGCCTCAGGTCTCATGCTGGCTGGCATGGAGTGGGGCACTGACCTTGGGCCAGCCCCACCCCCTCCAGGTAAGCTGGGTGGGTGGGTGCTGCCCAGCTTGAAAGGAAGCCTCTCCGCCCAGCCCCTCCCTTTCCCGAGCCTCCCCGGGGGAGCAGATGGCAGCGCTGAGCCTCAGCACCGTGGGAGGGCAAGCCGGCCAAGCAGGAGGAGCTTCCGGAAAGATTTGCAGTCCTGGCACCCAGCCACTGGTACCCTGGAGCTGGGCCTTCCCAGGGCTCCAGGAAGTCACCTTTCTCCTGTGCACAGGGGGCCTCTGTGTGTCTGCATTCCACTTCCCAGATAGGCGCCCTGAACCCTCCTGTCACAGTTCCTGGTGAGGTGTTGATGACAGCCCTGCCCTGGGCCAGGCTGACAGCACGCATGCCCGAGATTCCTTTCTCCTTGGCCCTGGGGAGGCAATGACAGCGTGGGGGCCCAGGCATGTGCACACTGCTCCTTCTGGCTTGCCTACTTGCCCATCTCTCCAGCCCCTTCAGAAAGCACCAGCCCAGAGGGCCCCAAGAAGGCAAGGGGAGGGTACGGGCGCTGGGCAGGCCAGGAGAAGCGCTCTGGGCTGGGTTTGCGTGTGTCCTCCAGCTGTGTCCCTCTATCCCTGGCTCCTCGCCCTGGTCCGTGGGCATCCTCAAACCCCCAGCAGAAATCTCTCCGCAGCCCCCAAAGTGCACTGGAACCCAAGGCCAGGGCCAAGCCCAGCAAGCCCAGTGCTGGGCCCTTAGAAAGCAAAATGAGTCCGCTGGGAGCTGGGAGACTGTCCCAGGAATGGGTGGGAGGGAGAGAGGGGCCACCCAAGGTAGGACCCACGTTCGGTAGCCAGCACGCACTGCCCCTCTCCCCAGAGACTTGGCTCAGTAGCAGCGTGCAACGTCATACATCTTTGCGCGCCTGTGTGTCCGCGGTCAGGCATGTCCGCATGTGGGTCCCTCCTGCTGAGGGTCTAAAGGGGGCTGACTGGGAGCAGAGTAGGGAAAGAGCTGCAGCTCCCCCCTGCTGGCAGATGGGGGCGAGGGTGGGGCCACAGACACCAGTTCCTTTCTCTTGACTCCCTTGTCCCACCTTCCACACAAGGGCTCCCCGCACAAGTCAGTAGCGACCCGTTCAGAATCGCCACTGTGCGCCCAGCAGTCAGGACCAGCTGGCAGTCACTGATGAGGGGAGGGGGCTCACCGGGAAGGATGGCGGCAAGTGGGGGGCTTTCCCCGGCCAAGGCCTGCCCTGCCTCCCCCAGGCCGCCTATTTCGGGTCTGAGCAAAAGAGGCAGAGACGTCAGAGCAGCTGGTAACCAAATTTCCTTTGTTTGTACGAATGAGGCGCCCTCCTCCTCCACTCCTTGAAGCCCCCCACCTCACGACCCACGTAGTAGGTGCCCCCCCATCAACTGCTGTAAATGCATCTCCCAACCCCCTCTAGGAGAAGCCCAGCCCCAGGGGAAAGCAGACAGTGGGTAACAGGCTCAACCAGGAGCTCAGTCCTGGTTTCTCCAGGAAGGAAGAGTCCTGGGGTTGCCCTGAGGCTGAGGAGCTATTGCTCAAACCAGCACCCCAGAGGGAAGCAGCCATCTGGCCCCACTCGGCTAGCCAAGCCCTCGCTGCGGCTGGAGCCATGGCCTCTGCCAGCTTTAGAGATGGATCCAGTTGGAACAAGGGCTGTGGCTTCCCCCGGCTTCCCCGTCACAGGACCAGCCACCTGCTGCTCCAGGGCCAGCTGTGTGCCAGGGGGCCCCCTCTCTGAGCCTCTTCTCCGTCAGCTCCCCTCCAGGCCAGGTGCCTCGTGCCCCCGGCCACCGACTGGGCACGCAGCAGTTGGCCTCCGCTGAGCTCAGCACCTGGGAAGGGGGGGACTCAGTGGAACAAGGTCTGCCCCCCGCCACGGTGCTCCATGGAGGGGGGCTCACTTCAGTCACCCTGGCCCCTGGCTCTGTCACCCTGTTGGTTGGATGTCTGTCCCCCCAGAGCTACCAGGTAACTAGGTGAGCCTGCACTCCCTCCCCATTCGACTCAGGCAAGCATCAAGTAAATGTTCCCCAGTGCCAACTCCAGCATTGCCAGCTGCTCCACAATTATTTCTGCCTTAAATTTAGACCCATCTGTTATCTGCAGGGGGTGGGAGAGCCCGCGAAGGAGGAGGGGAGGCTCCTTGGAAGGCAGCACAGGAGGGAGGGAGGCTCCAGCTGGTGTGGCCCCGGCCCAGCAAAGGAGGGGCCGGGGGAAGACCTGGGACCCAGGGTCTGCCTGGAGCCCCGCGACTGGGCTCCCTGCGCCGGGGCTGAGCCTGACCGTCAGGCAGCAGCAGGGGCGCCCCGGGTGCCTACCCTCTACCCCTTGGACCTCCCCAGAAACGAAGGAGGAGCTAGAGGAGCTCATGTCTGACATAAAGAAGACCGCAAACAAAGTTCGCTCCAAGTTGAAGAGTAAGTCTGGGCTCCATCTAGGCCCCGTCTGGGAGGTGGAGGGGCATGCTGGGCCCGCTGCCTCTGGGTACCATGGGTCTCGGGGTACGTTGGGTCTTGCTTTCCTTTATGAGGGTGCCACCATGTGCCCATTCCCTCAGCTGCTACTGGGCAAGGCTTGTTTGGGCTGGGCTCCACTCTGGGAATTGTCCCCCACGCCAGCTAAAGAGGGTTCAAGGGGTGGCCAGCACCACTTTGTAGGAGCGCAGAGGTACACAGGCCCAGGGGCCACGGGCCCTGCTGCTTGCGGCTACCAGGTCCTCCCCGCTTGGCCCCTTGTTGGGCACACAGGCTTCCTGAGAAGGCAAGGTAGGCCTGAGCCGCCAGGCCCAGGACACAGTAGGCTCTCACACACACACAGCTTGGTGTGTGCCTGATGCCTCGCAGATGGGTGTGCATATGTGCACACGCCGAAACCTGCAGCATGCCCGCAGGGGCCCTGGGGGCCCCTCCCTTAGTGCCTGTGCCCTCTTCCTGTGCTTCCTGTGTGACTCCCCCCACCAGTCCACACTAGACCTGGAGCAGATCCTGGGGGTGAGGGTCCAAGAGGGAGAGGACAGTGGTGAGAGGGACAGGTCACGGCTCAGTAGTCCCCCGTTCCCCCAGGCATCGAGCAGAGCATCGAGCAGGAGGAAGGCCTCAACCGCTCATCCGCGGACCTCAGGATCCGAAAGACACAGGTGCTGCTGGCAGGCCTCCAGGGTGGGCTGGTGGGTGCTTCAGGCCCTGGGGCTCTGCGCAGCCAGGCCTGATACCTGCGCCCCCATCTTGCACCCCCAGCACTCCACGCTGTCCCGCAAGTTTGTGGAGGTCATGTCCGAGTATAATGCCACGCAGTCTGACTACCGGGAGCGCTGCAAGGGCCGCATCCAAAGGCAGCTGGAGATCAGTGAGTTGAGGGAGGCAAGGGTGAGGGGCGGGGGTGGGGCTGAACCCCATGGGGTGTGCAGGGCTCAGTACGACCCCTGCTCACAGCTGGCAGGACTACGACCAGTGAGGAGCTGGAGGACATGCTGGAGAGTGGAAACCCCGCCATCTTTGCTTCTGGAGTAAGTGTGAACCCCACCCCACCTTCACCCCTGGCGGGGACCTCTGGTATATGTGCAAAGTGTTGGGGCTGGGCAGTCTTTGGGCACAGCCACCTCATGAGACCAATTTCAGAGAAGGCTGAGTCCCAGAGGAAAAGACCAGCTGAAGCCACATAGCTATTAGCAGCCCCGGTAGAATTAAGACCCCTGTCTCCTGGTTCCTCTCAGCTGGGTCCACTTCCTTGCTTCTCCTGTCCACTTGCCACTGGCCAGGGGCTCCTTCCGCCATCCTTAGAGCCTCGTTCCTCTCCTGGGAGACATGGTGCCCTTGGCCATCTTGATATTTAAGTGACACTTGAGCATGGGGCTTCCTGAAGGAGGTGGCCCACAGAGTGGAAGGCAGCTAGGGGCTGTGGGTTCCAGGAGAGAAGCAAGGGGTAGTTACTCTCTTTGGGAGGCTGACCGGAGGGTGGTGGGGAGAGGAAGAAAGGAGCTTCAAGGCCTGGGTCCTTGGGGGCCCTCACCGTGGCCTCTCTACAAGGCTGCTGAGCAGTGACTATATGGTGGGCACAGGTAGCCTCAGGTTAACACTGAGAAGTCTGTCCTGGAGAAAACAGGTGACAGCTAAGGAAGAACCAAGCAGGAAGTGGGGTAGCGCTGTGGCTGAGGAGGGAGCTGCTGTGCATCCCAGCTGCCTTTGCCCTTGGCCTGCCGTCCTGGCCCGGCTCCTCTCTCTCTGCCCCGTGTCAGGCTCCCAGGTCCCAGCCCACAGCCCACTGCTCCACTCCCTAGATCATCATGGACTCCAGCATCTCAAAGCAGGCTCTGAGTGAAATTGAGACGCGGCACAGTGAGATCATCAAGCTGGAGAATAGCATCCGGGAGCTGCACGACATGTTCATGGACATGGCCATGCTCGTGGAGAGCCAGGTGAGAGCCAGGGCCTCCGCCCTGCACCCACCCAGCCCACAGCAGCACCCGGGGACGCACTAATCCCTACCCTTTCTGCCTGACATGCTGCCCTACCGGGGAGGGACCGAATCTCCAGGTAACTAACCCCCACTGTAGAAACTGCTTCTGGGGCCGGGCCCACCTGAAGGACCCTGTCCTCTGCATGGCTCTGCTTGGCCCACCAGGATCCCAGGCCCTGCATGGCCCTCCACCCAGCCTTATCCTGTCTTATTCACCAGTCATGGGAGCACTGTGGACGACCACTTTTCTAGGAGCTGGGCCTAATGTCTGTGAGGCGAAAGGGCAGCCTAAGGGAATGACAAATGGAATGTTCTCCAATTGTGCTGGGTGCTCACAGGAGGTAGTGAGATAGAGCGGGGATTCTCTAAAGGGGCCCAGAAATCACTTGGGGCTTGGAGGTTTCCTGGTCCCCATTCTCAGAGATTGGTAGGTTGGAGTGGGGGCCCATGAACTTGCATTTCTAACAGGCCCGAGGTGGATGCTGCTAGTCCCAGGGCCCACTTGGGGTAACACCGTAATAGTGTCCCTGTGGTAGCCACTTTGGACGGGGGTGATCAGAGAAGGCCTCTCTGAGGACGTGGCCCAGTCCAGAAACTGGCAAGAGCCTTGGCTCATTGAGGAGGTCGTATGGTTAGAGCTCAGGGGGGTAGTGAAGGTGAGGCAGACAGAGGTGCTGGCCTTCTGGATTCTCCTCTAGAGCAGAGGGTCTGAAGGGCAGGTGTGGTGTAAGCCAAGTTAGGAAGCCAGGGAGGCTGCTGGGGTGGACAGACCATGGCGATAGGGACACCAGTGGGAGCAATGGGCTTGGAGAGGACGGCCACTTGTCACCATGCCACTGGTTGTGGTCTTGGGAAGTGTCCTGGTGGGAGTGGCCTCAGGGGGCTGCTGGGACCAGATTATGGGGCCAGGAAGGGCTACAGGTGTAGGCACAGATCCTTCGATGTTGAAGACCGAAGACAGTCGGAGCTGGTGGAACCCTCATGTCTGGCAAGAAAGGAGTGGGACCCTGACCAGAGCACCCACGGCTGCCCCTGCCTCCCTCTGCCTCGCTCCCAGCCCTGGCTGAGCACCCTCTGCATGGTCTACACCCCCTTGGCTGAGACTGCATGGCCTTGCCCCTCCCAGGGATGGCTGCTCCGCAAGCCAATGAGGGAGTTGCCCCAGGAGCCTAACCTGTGGGGCACAGGTGACAGGCTCTACCCCATCCTCCTCATGCCCCCACTTTTCTTTCTCTGACCTCAGGGTAGTTCCCCAGAGTCCTGCCCTGAGAGGGGCTAGCTGGAGCTCATGGGCGCCGGCCCTGCAGGGGGAGATGATTGACAGGATTGAATATAACGTGGAACATTCAGTGGACTACGTGGAGAGGGCCGTGTCTGACACCAAGAAGGCCGTCAAGTACCAGAGCAAGGCACGCCGGGTCAGTAGCCCCCCCTCTGCCCATTAGAGCCCCGGGAACCACTGCGGATCCCTCCCTACTCTGCCTTGACCCCATGTCTGGGCTCAGACCGGGCCCTCGCCCCGAGGCCTTTAGCTCCCCGCTGCCACTGCCTCCCTAGGTGCATTCCACACGGCACCTTCCCTAGTTCTAATTCTGATCCTGTCCCCCCAAGACCCCCAGTCCTCAGCCCCCCTCAGGGACCCCTCTCCTTGGGTGCCCCACCCCCAAGCTCTGCCCCTGCTGAGCCTCCCTCCCAAGTCTGAGGCTGCTCCTTCCTGCCTCCCCCACACAGAAGAAGATCATGATCATCATCTGCTGCGTGGTCCTGGGCATTGTTGTCGCCTCCACCTTCGGAGGCATCTTCGGATAGAAGCCACCCCACCCGCCACTCCACTAGGGATGGTCTGCCCTCAGGAGGCCCCCTGGCTGCTGCTGCCTTCTGGCTCGGAGCCCCTTCCTTCCCACCTGGTACCGCTCCTTTCTCTGTCATAGGGCTCTCCATACCCACCCTGCCCTGAGCCGTCATCTGCATGATCTCTGTGACAGTGTGTGTCTGTCCCGAGGAGCCAGCAGGGTGGGGCAGTCAGCGAGGAACAGACTCAGGCCCTGGTCCAGGCCGCCTCACCCTTCCCAGGTTAGCGCTGCCCAGGGTAGCCATGCTTCCCTTCCCCCGCCACCCATAGTCCCACTCCAGCCTAGGGTCTGCCCTCTCCTGGGACCAGGGCTCTCTGTGGACCCCAACTTTGCCTCCTACTCACTGGCCCACCCATCTGCCCTGACCTCTGTCCTCCAGCTGTCCCCCAAAGTCGAGCCCCCTAAGGGGTGGGGACCAGCTGGCCACATGGTGCTGCTTTTCAGGTTAAGGGACTGGTGGCCCTGAGAGACAGCCCAGCTCTAAGCCTCTTAATAGCTGCTCACTGCCAGGGAGGCTCAGGGTGCTGTGGCCAGGTGGCTTCTGGCTGGGTCAAGACCAGGCTCCCTCCCCTGCCTAGGGGCAGAGTCCAACAGGTCTCGGCTGCCTCATCCTCCTTTCCCACATTCCTACAGCCCCAGGAGCAACCCCTCTGGGCTATGCCTGACCCCAGGTAACATTCAACAAGATGTCTGGTGCCTGGTTTCCAGCCACCCTTCAAGCTAGGGAGGCGGCTGGGGCCCATCGGGCCTTTGGCATAGCCGAAGCCCACACCCTGGGCCAGCCACCCTCTCCTGGCAGGCCTGTCAGGTTCTCAAGCCATCGTGTGTTGCATGTTTGGGACAGTGGTCCCTGCTCTGTTGTGCTCTGGGAAGTCAGACATCCCTTCAGGCCTGCAATCACGTCCTGCCCTTGCTGTCCCCCACTGACGTGCCACATGGGTGTCTGGTGTCTGGGATGCAGTATTCAGCAGCCAGCCAGGGAGGTCCTCCCTCCTCCCCATCTCGGGGCTTTTCAAGTCAGAAACGTGCCCCCACCCGAGACCCCTCTTCCTCGTTAACAGGCTAGGAGTATGCATGCGAGTGCATGCAGTAGGGGACGGGGCCGCATCTGTGCCCCGCCTTCCCTCAGCTCTGCTCCTGCCCAGTGACTGTGACCACCGTCCGTGTTGCCTTCTTTAACAGCAACTTCCCTCCCCTCCTTCATCCCTTCACCAAAGGTCTTGGTACAACCAGCTGCCCATTTTGTGAAATTTTTATGTAGAATAAACATTTGTATCTGTCCCATGCCTCTACTCTAGATTTCTTACTGTCAGTGTCCTTGTCTTAGAGCTTGGGGGTCAGTGTACATCGCATTAGCAGGAAGGAGGGACTCAGGCAGAAGATCCCATGTCCTCCCTCAGCCTTCAGCCTCCAGACCCTCTGGCCCCTCGACCCCAGCCCCCACTCCTGCTTGAAGCCTGATACCCATTCTGTACTGTGGGCCCTTAGCTCTCCCCTCTGCCCACTTTCCCCACAAGTAGCCCCCAGAACCCCCCTAACACCCCAGGGGAGGACGTACCTGCCCTTCTGACCACTAAAAATTGCAAAGGAGGCAGGCCCCAAAGGGGTCGGTCAACAGTTAGTGCAGCTCAAGGCCAAGGGTCAGCCCGGGCCACAGGCTGAATGATGCCTTTAACGAGAGGGCAACCAGAAGCTGGGCGATGGCCTAGGTCCGCGGGTCCCACAGATCTATTTCGTCCTGCCCCTCCTTCCCCAAATTGGCCTCATGCTGGAATCAATAAAGCAGCCTGAAATTAAACCCCTGTTCCTTCTACATTAAAGGATACTTTTCATACATTTATGTTCTTTAAGCCTCATTTGGACCTGGGGTCTCAGGTAGTAGCCCTGACCAGTAAAGGAACTCAAAAAGTGTGTTCAGGATCAGCACTAGAAAATGCCGGAGCCACAGTTCCACAGAAAGTGGTTTATTGCTTTTAGAACAAAAACTTTTGTTAGTTGTTAAAGAGGAACAGCTAGAACTTGACAACTTCTCTGTAACAGTATTCTGTCAGCTGATGGAAGTAGGCACTTCAACAGAGAGAACTCCTGGCGTGCAACAAGTTGTGCAACAAAGTGTGCGACAGTGGGGCACATCTGGGCCATCCAAACACGCCCAGCTCTCCACTCAGAAGCGGGGCTTGCGCTTGCGGCCAGTGTACGCGGTGTCCGGTCTGACCTCCCTGTGGCAAGGAAGTCACAGGCCAGTCTCAGAGAAAATAACTAAAGGGCCCCCAGGACCCCTTCAAATGCAAGGGAGCCCAGAGTGGCTCCAGACCCATCCTCCACAGGAGCCCGGCCCCCGCCCTCACCTGCCCTGGCGCCTACAGCGCGCCTTCTTCTCCAGCACCCACTGGCGGCTCTTCCTCACGATCCCGCGCCTTGCAATCCTGTATGGGACCCTGCACAAGAGACACTGCTCTGAGGGGAGGAGCGTGTGGCCTGGCCAGCACCCAGGCTCACCCACAGGGGGCACCACATGGCTCCTCCCCAAGCCGTGGTCTTGGATGCCCCTTCCACCACAGAAGTCCCCCCCTTTAGACTCCCCTCCTCCCTCAGTGATCTGCCCGGGTGCCAAAGCTGCTGCTCAGGAGGTGAGCAGGGGGGGAGAGGCAGGTGCTGCCCATGGGGGCAGGCAAGGAGCCCTGCTACTTTTGAGGCAACACAGGCCCAGACCAGCTCCTGAGAGTCCGGTACCATCCAAGGAGAGCTAGAGGCCCCATGTCCAGTGCAGCCACTTGAGCCCCTGTCTCTCACTGTGGGGTTGGCATGCCCGGGTTAGACCACGTGGGGGCTCCCAGCAGCTACAGATGTCTGAGGCCGGAAAACGAGGCGGCCAGCTCACGGCAGCCTTGACAATGATCCTCCAAGGTTGATCTTGGCCTCCAGCCCTGGCTGAGGAGAAAAGGGACCCCTCACAGCCCCGTGGGAGAGAGGCCCTGAGAACAGGGAGAGCCTTTGCCCTTCCAAATCACATCCCTACCTGGCAGCTGGAATCAAACGGCTTCCAGCGTGATTCCCACTCCAGAGGGCTGCTCGCCGTTTGAGTAACAACCATTCCCTGAGCACCTGACTACATGACCCAGGGATATCCTATAGTGGCTGTGAACCAGACTTGGCCTGAAGAGCCCATGACCAGGCCATGGCAGGGATCAGCCACACCAGGCAGAATGAGTGCAGAGGCCCAGCAACTGCTAAGGGAGTGAGAGGAGAAGGAAAAGCAGAGTCTAGGAAAAATGAGAGCTGCTGAGGTAAGTGGGTATTTCTGCAAAGTGGGAGAGCACCAAGACCACAGCGCCACGGGGGAGGCACTGAAAGGCCCTAGCAGAAGGTTAGGGGACAGAAAAGTCCTATGTGCCTGGGACAAGAAGGGGAGGGCTCCCAGTAGGATCCTAAAGGTCTGAAGCACACGTTCCCTCCTTGCCTGAGGGCCAGTCCATCACAGACCCTGTTTGCTACTGCTTCTCATCTGTTCTGACCTAGTAACAATAGAAACATTTTTAAAAAACAAACAAAAAACCTCAGAGGTGCCTGGATGGCTCAGTCAGTTGAGCACCTGACTCTTCATTTTGGCTCAGGTCATGATCTTGGGGTCCTGACACTGAGCCCCACTCAGTTTACAGTTAGTGCGTGTTGTCTGTAGACACCAGTGTCAGGACAAGAGGGACTATGTGGTGGGTGGAGGGGGCTGAAGGGCTTGGGATTCTAACCCCCACCCACCACTCCTGCTCTCTACATACAGATGTATATAAATACACAAATAAAATCTATTTTTAAAAAAAATGTCAGAGTATTTCTTGGCTTATGGGCAAGGAGTGAGTGAGTTGTCCCGTCAGTAAGCAGGGGACCGTAACAGGTGATCTAGACCCTTCGGTGTGTACAGGCAGGGGTGTATGGAAGGAAAAGCCAGTGTGCCCACAACTGAGAGCAGGAGTCTGAGGCACCAAGTACAAAACAGGAGGCAGCTGCCAACTGGGGGCTGAAGTGTAGGACCAAGCAGCAGAAGCCTGTGCAGAAGGACTAAGCTGGAGGGCCAGCTGGGAGCCACAGAAGGAACAATGCGAGAGAGCCGTCAGGGCAGACGAAGGGAGCAGGTGGACATGGTGAGTGCCCCAGACCATAAGTGCCAAAAGGGAAGCTGATTGGAAGCAGCAAATGCCACAGTGGACTGTCATCAGAGGGAGAGAACAATTAGAAATGGCAAGAATGGAAGAAGCCCTGATTATCCTTCCAATAGATGCATGCCCCACCAAGCTGAGGACCTGAAGAACTGGGGAGACAGGCCCGTGCCACACACTGTGCCGAGCCCAAGCACGCACTCACTCTATTCCTCAACACGCTGCTCAAGTATTGGCTTTACCTCCTCAAGTAGATGACAAATGGCTGCTTACCTAAGTTTACAGTTAGTACGTGTTGTCTGTAGACACCAGTGTCAGGACAAGAGGGACTATGTGGTGGGTGGAGGGGGCTGAAGCATGGGCGGATGCTCTGTGAGGTGGAAGAGGGCGCCACTTGCTGGGAGCCAGTGGTGGGCACCTTAGAGCAGAACACATCTGAAGAGCCCCTCAAATCCCCCATGGGAATGGGCTGAAGAAGCTAAGGGAGATGATCACAGTGCATGGTGGGGAGGTTTCGGAGGTCAGAGGGCTCCAATCTGTGGCAGACACAGGGAACACACTCGTGATCTTCACCACTTGTGGCCTTCCAGACTCATTCATTCTCTGCCCATTGTTCTTCCTAAATATTTGTCTTAAAAATCTTGGGGTTTTTTCCATCCCATCAACCAGAAAGAAGAAATAACCACCTCTGCTGCCTTACCGTCAATTATCCAGTCAGCAAACTCTGGATACTGTTCACTGACAAGATCCTACTCTGACATCAGGGACACGCCAGCGTGTCCTGAGTTCTCTTTCTGGATAGGGAGACACCTGATCACCCAGGACACAAATGTGTGGGCTTCAGAGCAGTGGAAAATGGAGGGAAATAAGGGTAAAGGGAACTTAACCAAAGACACTGGAAGAGAAAAATGGCAAGACAGAATTGCCCTTCTTAAAAAATTAAGGGAAAAGGAAAGGACTTGTCTTGCTGTGGTGTGGAAGAGAAATTCAAAGGGGCGAAACCCGTGAGAGGAGAGAGGCCCACACAGCAGTGTCTGCACCAGGCAAGGGCAACGGCGAGAGCTCAGGCTGGGGAGGGGGCCACCATCTGGACATACACGGGCACCAGGGGCAGCAGGACATGAAGGACTGGCCAGAGTGGAGATCAGAAAAACAGGAATGAGGAGAGGGAAGAGCAGAGGGAGGGAGTCTTGGGGCGAATAGCAAGAGCTTGGCTTGGCCCCACACACCTGCGAAGTCTGGTATGGATACTCAGGAGGCGGTTCAGAAGCTGGAGGTGGGGTTGAGGCCACAAGCATAAATCCGGAGCAATGAGGCTAGGGTTAGTGGCTAAGGCAGCAGAGAGAGAAGGGGTCCAGGCTGGGCCCCAGGGTACCAGAGAAGGAACAGTCAGCGAAACCAAACTGGGAGACAGAATGAGGAAAACATCAAGGGAGTGATCGACCGCGTCAGTGCTGATGGAGCAGGTAGGTTAAGAAGACAGGAGAGAAAGCAGACTGAGGCTTCTGTGGCCTTCATGAGAGTGACCGGTGAGGAGATGAGAAAGGGGTGGCAAAGCAAGAGGCAGGTGTGAGACCAGATCCACAGGGGAGCTCCCGCACAAGGGTGGCTAGCTGTCATCGAGGGCTATGGGAGAGGATGAGAGAGACAGTGCAGCACATCTGCGAGTGGATGGGAATGAGCCTGGAAAGTGGGCAGGGCACGCGGGAGAGTAGAGGGAGAGCTGCAGGGGATAGGGGGTCCAGGACGCAGGTGGGGAGGGAAGGCAGACTGAGAAAGGAGGAGGCCGTGTAGCTGTCCAGGGACATCCAGCAGCCCAGCCCAAGGAGAAGGCAGGCTCAGGCCCAGAGAGCTCCCACTCTGTCACCACCGTGGTGCCACTGCCGCATCTGGACCCGAAAGACCTTGTGAAAGCAGAGCACTGCCACCTTCCATCTGCCCACCCTGGCAGCAGCGGGCCCCCGCAACCAAGGCAGCCTGCACAACTGTTTTACCTCTCACTCGTGAACTCAGACTCCCTGGTCTCCTCTTCGTTGTTACTCTCGTTCAGGGGCTGCAAGGACCAGAGTACTCTTAGATTGTCCTGGTGTATTCCATACCCATCTGTCCCACCCCAGAAGGCTGGGCCGCCCGGGCCTGAGCCCTTCCAACAGGTATGAGGCTTAGCCCCACATGCAGAGACTCCAAAGGCCATGAGCCTGCAAACTCTGGCTCCCTCACCTTTGGCAGAAAGGTTGAAGGCCCAGAAAACAAGCAGAGGTAGAACCTAAAACCAGAAAGCAGAGTGAGGACTGGGCTCATAAGCCTTGTTAGGGGTTAGGGAGAAGTCCTCAGGTATCCTGCCCTCCCACACACAGGTGCAGAACGTGAGGGCCCTGGGGTCCAGCCTCCCATGCCACTGGCCGGCTCATCACCCCAACACCTTCTGCTCAGTGCGGGCAGCACGCTAGTCCCCAGCACTCACTTCTTAGCCTTGGCGCTGTTGGGGAAGTCCACCACCACACCACCAGTGAAGCCAGCCTTGGTGGCCTGGGTCGTGATGAGCTCCAACTGAGGAGAGAATGGTGGCAAGTCAGGCAAGAGGCCGGAGGAGCAGACGGCTCTGTCTCTGCTCCCTTGCAGAAGCCAGTCTGTCCCTAAGATGGACCCTGCCCAGGAGAACTGAATGTCTTCATTAGACTGTTCCCCATTCTGAGTCCCCAAAAGCCACACAAAGGAAAATGCAGGCTTGAACCAGCAATTGCCCCAATTCTCTTTCTAGCCCAGGCACCCACCTCCCTGCTCCCATCTCAGGGATGAAAGGCCACCATCAGGAGGCAAACCTGTTCGTGTGAGGAGCTAAAGACAGCTCTCCACTTGTCTTTCAGGATCTGTACCTCTATTCTTCATCCCCACGACTGACACTGCAGGACAGACAGCTTTGCTCTTCTCTCAATCCTCCCCAACTTCTTTCTGTTTGACTACAGGAATCAGAATTAGTCTATTAACTGTAACACCTCAGGTCTGTCGGGAGAAGATGAACGTCCTTATCCTAACCCCCCAAGATACCACTACTCTTCCCTAGGACTAAAGCTCATAAAACATGCCATCAGGGGCCACAGGAACCGCTGTGAGGCTCGCTCCCTACTTTTCCCACCAGTCAGCAATAGTTTCCTTGTTCTGTCCCCTCCTGACAGTGGGAGGGCAGGTGAGTGGGGAGCAGGACAGCTGGGTCCCTCCCCCTTCCCTGCCCCACTGGAACTGAGGGGGCTCACCTGCTCTGAGTTCTCAGGGTACAGCTGTAGGACGGCCCGGGCTCCACGAACCTGCGAGCAGCAGAAACATCACTTTCCTACAAATATACCATGGACTTGGGGCCCAACACTTTTCTGTTCCTTGCTCACTCAAAATCTGAAACCCCACTAGCTACATGGCACTGTTCATAGGGCTTGGGATACAGCCATGGAGAGAGAGCGCCCTGGAACTTTTGGAGCTCAAGTTTTAGAGAGAAGGGCTGCCAATTTGCAGTACTGATTTAGTGCCAATAACAGAATTATACTAGGACAAGGGAATGTTAAGTGACAAGAGACTGTTGGGTTTACTTCTGGTTCAAGAATGCCCCTCTGATGGACACTTCAGCAGAGTCCTGAATGTAGTGGGGAGCTGGCTAATCATAGCAGGGAAACCACTTCAGCAAGAAGGCAGACACAAAGGCCATCAGAACCTCGGATTAACTCCAGTGCATGTGTGATGGAAACCACATGATGCACAAGACCAGCCAGCCGCCTGCAAAAACCACCCATTCTAGGAAAACCGGCGATGAGGTGGGAAGATTAAGAAGACCAAGAAATATCTGGATCCATTCAAAGAAGGAAAAGAAGCCATTTTTAGGACTTAAAATCTCAAACTCTTCTAATCCTGTAACACAACCAAAATTAACACTACCAGTTACAAAGACAAGACAAAGCTTAATAAAGGCTCTATAATAAATAACCACCCTGATCCCCATCTGAGCATCAACAGTAGGAGAGCAAGAGGGGTGGGAGTCAGATGATATGGGCACACTGTGAGCCCTGGACACAATGTCTCTGTCCTCGCCTTGTGGAGTCCATGCCCCCAAACCAACTTCCGATTAAAATTTGGTGTAGTGGGTGATTGGTCGGATTTCGACATCAGCATCTTCTGCGTTTCATTAGGGATATCAGACCACTGAGCTTTCTCTTAAGACTGGAAACCTGGACAGAAGTAACCATAATAAGGTCCTATCACCCTGTGGTGGGTCCTGTGGTCCCATCTGAATGGCTTTCCCATGAGATGCTTCCTTCTCCATCAGTACCTGCAGGAAGGATGAGCAGCCAGCCCAGACTGGGAGGAGGTCTCATACTCACCAGCACGGAGTACAGAGAAGAAAAGAAGCAGTATAGGCGCTTGGCAGGGATGTCTGACTTCTTGTTTGCGTTACAGAGCCACTGTATAGCAGAAATGCTGAGAAAGGAAGGGACCCCATTAGGAGAGGAACCAACATGCACTGTTCCCTGCCACCGCTGCCCACTGTCTCCCCCCCATACTCTAACACTATGCACATCCTTGAGCCCCAGGTGAAACCATCCTGCCCATAATTCTCTTTCTGGGCACGTACAGATCCACTCCAGCTCACCACTCTAAAACTGAACAGAAAAGGGTAAATAGAAGGTCAGCATCAACTTCCTTGCAGCCAGTCCAAACAAGTATTTTCTCAACCTTGTTTCTCCACGCATTTCGAATTTAAAATTACACTGCATGTCAAGGCTCTCTGCCACCTACTCCTTCATTCCTTCCTCTAACCAAGGGAAAATCCCTTTATAGTACTTAACACATACACATTCGTTCGCTCTCCTCCTCAATCAGTTCCTTTAATTTTACTCATTCAGTGTCTTCATCCCCAGATTTAAAAACCTCACACAGCTATTATGTACTCCTCTCAGGTATGCCCCCTCTTCCCTGCTATGCACATATATCCACAGAAACCTGAACCCCACTTGTCTGTCCAAATGCCTCTTCCAGCTTTTACTTCCCTCTACCTTCTCCTGGGTCAGTGCTCCTCATCACCTCCATTGCTTCAACAATCTTGCTTTTTTCTAAATAACCTTCCCAAAATACAGCTCTGATCTTGTCACTCCCCAGCTTCCCACGGACTACTCAATGAAGCCCACACTTCTCAGTAGAGTTTAAAAATCCCTTATTCCATCACCCCCCCAACCCACAATCTATCAGGCTCCTTTCCCTGGCCTCTTCTGTGCCTTTGTTCACACTGTTCCTTTGCTCAGAAACCCTCCCTGTGACTATCCAAATTCCTCAGAGCCTTCAAGGCTTGACCCCAGCCCCTCCTCCACTTAAAGGCTTCCCTGGGTTCTCTGGCTCCCCAGTCGCACTCCACACTCAACTTCGTATTTAGTTGTGTGGCCCATGTCTTACAGCACCTAATACACCATGCAGAGTCTTAAAAGCAGGGATTGTGTTATATCTCCACAAACTCCACAGCCCTTGGTACCATGTCCTACATGTAAAGAATGCTAAAAATTAACAATAAGTTTGCCATAGCATCTCTTAAAAAACAAAAAATGACAATTTACTCTTAAAATACACAGACTGTTATTGCTGGCCTCCAGTTTTCCATAGCTTAACGATCTCACCCGATCATTACTAATCCCTTACCCTAGAAGAAAGTCTTTAAATCCAAATTTTACTGCTCACTCAGATCCCCACGGCTCAAGCCACAATCACAAGAGGAGGTATCCCCCCAGGTAAGGATTAAATTTATGACTTCTTCCCTATCCCCTACCTCCACCCTATCAACAACACACTACACCAAATACTCAACAGAACTTTGCCACCGAAGACAAATAACAACTTCATGTTTCAAATAATCATTTCAATATTCACCTGTTACCAAAGTACTATGGAAATGCTCAAAATTTGACCCTGGCAACCCAGAAAGGGCCAAGACACTGAACAGACTGGAAAATTCTGGGCCACTCTCCATTGCAGAGCTATTCAAAAAGAAGGCAACAAGACGGCTGCTGGAGCCAACAAGATGGGTGCTGACACCCACAAAAATGGCTCCTGGAGGTCTGAAAGACCACCCCACCACCACCCAGCAGACAGAGGATCTATACCAGCAGTACATGAACATGGCACCACAAGATGATCAAAGAAGTAGACAGTTTCAAAATACAAATAAACAGGGGCGCCTGGGTGGCTCAGTTGGTTAAGCGACTGCCTTCGGCTCAGGTCATGATCCCGGAGACCGGGGATGGAGTCCCACATCGCGCTCCCTGCTCGGCGGGAAGCCTGCTTCTCCCTCTCTCACTCCCCCTGCTTGTGTTCCCCCTCTGGCTGTATTTCTCTCTGTCAAATAAACAAAATCTTTAAAAAAAAAAAATACAAATAAACAAACCAAACAGAAAACCCCACATAATGGGGGGATTGCTCTAACATGGGGATGTGTATTTTTAAGAATCCTGTGTAACTCTGCCGCATAGCCCGTTTGGGAAGCACTGACCTGCAGGGCTAAAGGCAGGAATCAAAGACTCTTCTCACCTGATACAACCATCAAAGGAGCCTGGTTTGAAGGGGATGCCCTGGCCCATGTCCCCCAGAAGCAGGTCTCCCTCAGTGTCTCTGTCCAAAGCCGCATCTATGTTGGAGAAGAGTATATCAGGGAAAAGAGACAATGCATACTGCTCCACACTCATGAAGAGTAGTCTACTCCAGTGCTAACTAGGACTTACCCAGCATGGCAGGGCTAATGTCAATGCCCACCCAATAGTGCCCTTCATCTGAGAGATAATCTCCACTCAGCCCAGAACCACAGCTGGAAGACACAAAGAGCAACTCCACAGTGTGAGCAGCAAAGACACTCCACCACCACCTGGACAACCTGAACTGGGCCCCAGGATCTCACCCAATATCCAACAGGTAACAGGGCTGACCCTCGGGCAAATAAAGGAGCTCCAAAGCTCGCCCAGCCATCTTGGTCTGGACATCAATCATCCGTGAGCTGGAAGGCAGAAAACACAAACAAGTGATAAAAGAATTCTGAGCTAAAACATCATTCACAACAAAAGAAAAAAAAAAAAAAAAGGAAAAAGAACAATCGCCCTGTGGTACTTTCCCAGTCACCATACACAACTACTTAAAAGTGACCCCAAAAATCCATGTAATACAGCAGCAAGTTTTTTTGGGACACAAATTATAACTCAACCAGTTGCAATACTACTGTGAAGGGAACAAATCACTTAGCTAAGTGACTGATCATTGGGAATTTTCAACTCAGTAAAGTTCTGATATGGTTCTTACTTAAAAACACATTTTCTGGGTGCCTGGGTGACTCAGTCGTTAAGCACCTGCCTTGGGCTTAAGTCATGAACCCAGCGTCCCGGGATTGAGCCTTGCATGCCCACATTGAGTTATGTCTGCTTCTCCCTCTCTCACTCCCCCTGCTTGTGTTCCCTCTCTGGCTGTGTTTCTCTCTGTGAAATAAATAAAATCTTTTATTTTATTTTTATTTATTTATTTTTAAAGATTTTATTTATTTGACAGAGAGAAACAGCCAGAGAGGGAACACAAGCAGGGGGAGTGAGAGAGGGAGAAGCAGGCTTCCCGCCAAGCAGGGAGCCCGATGAGGGACTCGATCCCGGGTCTCCGGGATCATGACCTACGCCGAAGGCAGTCGCTTAACCAACTGAGCCACCCAGGCGCCCCTAAAATCTTTAAAAAAACAAAAAAAACCAAAAAAAAACCACATCTTCTGGAAGAATTACCCACCATAGTTAACTCTGTTGTATAAGGCTCAACAATGCACAACAAAAATCCATAGCAGTACAGTCCATGAGAAATATAATGCAAACCACATATAACTTTCTTAGTACTGTGAGTGCAATGAAAAACATAAAATTAACTGAAATAATAGTTTGCCCAACCCCATATACCTGATTAACATACCTTACTTAACCTAATACGCTCTAAATATGTCAACACATCAACATAAAAAAGCTTAAATAAAATATTAACGTTTTCTTCATATTAAGTAATTCAAACCAAATGTTAGTTCAGTCGATGACTACAACTAATAAAAACAGGTCCATAGTCTATCCCAAGACCAAAAGAAAGAGTTCTGCAGCTGTAGAAAAGTTTACGTTACTACATAATGACAACTGGGACAGAGATTCCTGCAAACTTTCTTGGTCTTGGGCTCTAATTTGAATGGAAAGGAGGAGAACGGTTATGGCTAGACCGATGTATCAGAAAGAGAAGGTGTGGGGAGCCTGGGTGGCTCAGTACTTAAGCGTCTGCCTTGGGGCTCAGGTCATGATCGAGGAGTCCTGGGATCCCGCCTGGAGCCCGGCATTGAGCTCCCTGCTAGGCAGGAAGCCTGCTTCTCCCCTCTTTCACTCCCCTTACTTGTGTTCCCTCTCTAGCTAGGCCTCTTTCAAATTGAAGAAGGAGAAGAAGGAGGAGGAGGAGGAGGAGAAGGAGGAGGAGAAAGAAGGAGAAGAAAGGAGGAGGAGAAAGAAGGAGAAGAAAGAAGGAGAAGAAAGAAGGAGAAGAAAGAAGGAGAAGAAAGAAGGAGAAGAAAGAAGAAGAAGAAAGAAGAAGAAAGGAAAGGCTTGGAAATTCCTGTGCTGACTTCAGCTGTCAAG
>PITA01005473.1:0-32975 GCA_004023965.1 Spilogale gracilis | reverse complement strand
AATACACCTTCCTTCCCTTCAACAGCCCCACCCTGTACCCCTATCCAAGGCCCCCTGCCGCTTTTACCACACGCTTCAAACAAGTCGTCACTTAAAAGTTTGAAAACTACCTGGAGAGACAGCACGTATAAACCACCCCCATTTTAATGCTAGTTGACGGAGGCCCGGAAGATTCCACGGCTTACTTAACACTGACTTTCCCACAGTAAGAACTGGAACCAGTCCCTATTCCTTCCTTCCCCCCTCCCCCAAATTCTGCGTGCTTTCCCAGCAACGCTCGCTCTTGGGTCAACTTGCCGGTTCCCGACCCCCGACAACATGTGGGCTCCCCTTACTTGCGCACGTATTTCCGGGCTTCATTCTTGTCGTAAAACTGCAGGGGGGAAAAAGAGAGAAGAGCAGTAGAGGAGGAGGAATCAAGACGTGGCAACCCCACAGGCGGAGGGAGGAGGTGTACGCGCGGGGCAAAAGCCTCTCACCAGCTCCGGGGGCCCGCCGTGCTCCGGTCTCTTGCTGCGGAAGGCCATCTCCACGCCTCAGCCTCGAGACGATCTGGCGTTCCGGAAACCCGCCTTTTATGTCATCGGCCCCATGCCCTCCTCTTAAGACGCATGCTCCGCCCCTCTTCCCGCCTTCTGTTTTACTCGATTGGCTACAGGGCAGAAGCGCTGCGACCAACGCTCGCCTCCCATTGGCCAGCTCGTCTTGCACCGCCCGCCTGGTCCATTCAAGATGGCAGCCAAGCGCGATCTGAGGTACTCCCGGCGGCTCCTGTGGAGGTTGTGGCTGCTCCCGACCGCTCCACAGGATCCAGGATCCGGCCTGGGCCTAGAAACGAGGACTTATTCCCAGGGCGAGCGCCCGTACTCGCGCACCGCGCTCTACGAGCTGCTCGGCGTCCCCTCCACGGCCACGCAGGCGCAAATCAAGGCGGCCTACTACCGGCAGAGCTTCCTCTACCACCCGGACCGCAACTCGGGGAGCGCCGAGGCTGCCGAGCGCTTCACGCGCATCTCCCAGGCCTACTTGGTGCTGGGCAGTGCTACCTTGCGTCGCAAGTATGACCGCGGCCTGCTCAGCGACGAGGACCTGCGCGGACCTGGTGTCCGGCCCTCTAAGGGGCCCACCGGCGATGCCGGCTCGAACCGCGCCGCGCCACCTGCCTCTCGGGTCCACGGCCGTGGTCAGGCCGCAGCAGGCGCCAACCGCACCATGTTTGACTTTGACGCCTTCTACCAAGCGCACTACGGAGAACAGCTGGAGCGCGAACAGCGCCAGAGGGCCCGGCGAGAGGCCCTGCGCAAGCAGCAGGAGGACCGGGCCAAGAAGGGCTTCCAATGGGACGAGACTCGAGACACGACTTTTGTGTTCCTTCTCCTCACAGCCTTCATCCTCATAGGCTTCCGTTTTTAATCCGAGAGATGAGGAAAGGGGAGCAAGCCCCCAGCCAGCCCCGAGAAAGTGGCCTTTCCTGTCTTCTTGAACCCTTTGCCTTCTATAGTCTACCTCGGCTGGGGCCCAAAGGAACTGCTCTCCCCCTCTTCCCCGCCTGCCCAGCTTAGCCATCCACCTGCACGTCCCTCCCCTACGGTCCAGGAAAGAAGGCTTTTCGATGCCCAAGAGGCCCCAAGAAGAAGAGTCCCGAAAGCCCGAGAGTGAAGGGTTTTCTGGAGTCCCTTGGGTGCCTGCTTCCAGAGGTTGCCTTCCTGATGTTGTCAACTTCTGGAACACGTGCTCTGGCTTTATTGTAAAGCTCGGAGCAAACATTGTCTGATCCTGCCCCACGTTTGTACCGTGGGGCACCTGTGTAACTTTGAACCGTGCAATGTGACCAATTGTTGGCTGCCAAAAGAAAAATTCTGGGGTTGTACGAACCTTGTCTTTCTGTGAGTTCCCCAGCCGCAGGTGAGACCTGATGTAGGGTAAGAATGGGAACTTTGGAAACCTTGCCATTCCTGTATGATCAGCCCCACGCCCCACCCTCCCTTCTTTTGGTGGCATATGGGAGTGGGAAAGCAAGGTCACAGAGCATAAGGAATTGGTGTTCCTATGCTCATACTTATCTAACGTATGACCTCAGGAATTACTCTGTGGCATGACAGCAGAGGAACAAATCATTTGCCCTCTTGAGGTCTGCCACACTTTATTATCCATAGTTCTAGTGGACTCAGTGATTAAAACATGATGTTAGTAGAGTCAAGTTTATCCTTAGGACAGTATGCTTGTCTCCTGGTCTTCGTTGGTCAGCCAGCCCCAGGCTAACTGTGCAGCCCCATCCCCTCCCTGAAATAGAGCAACAAACTGGGAATTTTGAGTCCAGCAGACTGGGACTGTGGTCTGTCCTCTTGTTTTACCCATCAAGACCTTGAAACCTGGCTGCTTGAGTGTGGGGTAGCTGGTACTTCTGAGGGAGAGGAGGCATGTGGTGGAAACTTGGTTCTTATTCAGAGCTGGCTGAGGCTTTTTTTCTCTCTCGGTTTCTAAGTGGAGCTAAGCAGTTGGTCACCACTTGGCTGGAGCTGTGGTAGTAAGGCTCTTGATTCTATGTTCCTGCACATGGTGTGTGTGTGGGGGGGCACTGTGAGATTTCAGCTGCTCAGGTATTTATGCACTGGGGCTAAGTGTAAAGCTGTGGGATAGGAAAAGCTTTGCCAGATATCTACAAGAGTGAGGACAGAAGTATAGGTTCTGAACAAAGCCAGAGGTGCTTCAGTATATTAGTAAGAACTCCTGATCTTGAGAAATCCTTGTAATTAGGATAAGGCCACAGGTAGTTCACACTGGTGTTTCGGAAATGATTTTGATTCTAGCTTTGGAGGTCAAGGGCAAAATCTTAGGAATTTGCTGAGATTGGATGATTCAGTGGTAAAGATTTGGTAAAAATTTGAACCTGCTCTGGATTCAGACTTTGTAGGCTCAGTTAGCCTTGGTTTGGGGGGAGGGGCACATGTACTTTTAGAAAGAACATTTAGTGTTACTATGTTTCATATTTGGAAAACAAGTCCTTTTGAAAATACAACAGGAAGTGCTAGGCTTGGTAAAATGTGCCAGAAGCTAGTTGTTTTCAACCAAGCAGCTGGATGGATAAGGGTGTCCTTGGGGTGAGATTCTATCAGATTCAATCGAGAAGGATTGGAGTTCTTTGGAGGTTTGTAAAAGCACTAGTAGTCTGTAATAGTTGGGACCTCTCTCATGGGTTCCTTGATATAGGCCCCCCAAGTTTGTGTTCTGTCAGTGACTATCAAAGCCAAGAACATTCCCTGGGGCCCCAGAACATGGAAGTATATAGAAAGTTCCAGAAGGTTGGGAGAGGGGCAGACCCTGTGAAACTTCTGGAACATTCCATGCAATTCGGAGCAGGATAGTCAATAAAGTTTATTAATCATCCAACTGTAAGCCTCTCCTTAGGCCTTAAAACCAGGCTCACGCTATTCTTACAGTGTCATTCTGCCTGCCTCAGGTTTTTTTGTTTTTTAACACAGAGCTGAACTCTACTCTCCCAAAAATGGAGTCTGGGCCCTTTATGGAAGGGGAGTTGTGGGGGAGGCTTTTTGAAGGATCCCCAAACTGGTTCCCATCATATTTTCCCCTGCCCTAAGATGGCCCTAAGTTGTTCCTTTCTCAGTTTCTTACCTGCCCTAGGGAGGAGAGGCTGAACCAGGCCATGGACATTATCCCCTGCCTTCTAGGGACTGCTGCCCAATTCCTCATAGTGGAGGAAGGCTCAGACATGTTCAACTTTAGTCCCTTTTCTCCTTTTGATCACAGACTAAAACAAAACTCCCTCGAAATTTTGGACCTAGGACAGGAGAAGGATAAGAGCAGCCCATCCTGCCTCAGGCTGTGTTCACTGGGGGTGGAAATGGGGTTGTAAATGCCAGCAGCACATGCACAGACAAGACACAGTAGTCAAAGGTGTACTTGTATAGGCAGTTCTGATACTGTCTTTGGACTTGATCAGGACTTTATTTCTCCTGAGCCAAACTTTGCCCTTTGTTGCCTTTTGTTTTTTTGCTAGGTGACGAGATCCTTTACAGATCCCAGCACTGAGGGAGTAGGATTTCTTGCTTCCCTTCTGAGGTTCTGGCATTTTGTTCACTTGGTGCACCTCTTCTTCCATAATGATCCTAGCGTGAGCCAAGATGAATACGAACAGCCAACCTTAGGCTGATAAGTTGTCCATTTGGTCATTATATATATAATATAATGCACGCATGTGCATGCAGACACACACACAACGAGTCCTTATGGTCACAAGCCTAGGCACCAAGGATGGAGCCCAAGTAAATGGCCACCATACTCCTTTCTGGGGAAAATGGTGGCAGGGTGGGGGTGGCATAACTCAGACCTTCCTGGAACGTCATCAGATCCCAGGAAAGAGGCTAGTAAGTGGTGGTGTTCCTTCAGTCCACTGTCTTGAATTCATTGCACTAGAAAAGTGGGCTCTATCGTGGTCTTTGCCTCCTCTCAATTCCTCAGCCTTGTGACAAGTTCACCACTGCCACCTGCCAAGATCAGGATCATAGGAGAAGGCCTGCCTTGCCTATCCTCAGTACCTTAGTTCTCAAGCCCAGCTTGTGGGCCTGGTGGCCGTAGGGTTTGTGCAAAGCAGTTGAGGATCCCTCTTTTACTGTGTGAAGATGACCATGAGACCTGAATCTAGGTCCTCGTGGTGAACTTGCATATACTGAGAATGCTCAGTGCCATCATCCCCACGAAGCAGGTGCAGAGAGCTCCTCTTCACCACTTGCTATGAGGTCACGTGTCACTCTATCTCTCAAAGCTGGGGTCCTTTAACTAGACAGGTGCATTCGTCCTCCTACCCTGCTTTGCCCCTTCAGCGTTCACACACTCAGTTCTGGGAGGGAGCTGCTGGTAGACAAGACAAGGCCTGTTTCAGGAGGACCAAGAATGGGCTGCACACCATGTTTGGCTGTGGCTGGCCCAGCATCTTTAAAAACTTTAGCCAACTTTCAAAACTTGGGAGACTGTATAAAAAGCTAGATTTCTGATTTCTCAAAAAATGAGAAAACTCACTGCCATTGGACTCACTTACACACTGGTACTAGCGCCTGCCATTTAGAGAGGACATGGCTTCCTGGGTCACTGTGCTCCCACCAACAGAGGGCAAGTGTAAAAGGCCTTGATCTACACACTTGGCCATTTTGCTCATAATAGAGAAATGTCTATATTCCTTTCTCAGTTTCTTACCTGCCCTAGGGAGGAGAGGCTGAACCTGAAGAAGGGAAAAAAAAAAAGGGACCATGCGTTCTCCAAAAAATGGGAGAGGGTGTATTTCTTTGTGGAAATGGACTGCCTTGCCCCTCTGTGAGCTTCCTAGCCCCTGCAGACATTGAGTTTGCAGAGCCCCTAGGCTACATCATATGTTGATATGAGAGCTCATACTTTAAACAGGGAGGCAGAATATAAACCTTATTTTCATTGTGGGACAAGGAGGATCTTTTGAGAAGCCTACAGCAGTGGCAAGGCTGTGGACAAAAGCAGGTAACGCAATTCCTGCACTCAATCATTTGTGTAAAATCCTTGTATAAATTGGGAGAAACTAACTGCTAGTTCAACTTGGTCTCTTGAGCCATTTGATTCTCTAGCCTTCCAAGTCAGGGACAAGTTGTTAGTCCTGGCTTTGCAGTGACCACACCACGATTCAGTAGTAAAGATTTGAGTACACTCTGGTTCAGGCCTGCTTGCTTCTATAAGCCTTAATTGCCCCCCCCCCCAAATTATGTTTTATATTTGAGAAATAAGGGGAAGCTTAGGAAGATACTCAAGGTAGTGATTTCCGAATAAGGTTGTGTACATAACAGACTTTTTTCTTTTTTTTCTTTTTCTTTTTTTTTTTTTTTTAAAGAGATTTTATTTATTTTTTTTGACAGAGAGAAACACAGCTAGAGAGGGAACACAAGCAGGGGGAATGAGAGAGGGAGAAGCAGGCTTCCTGCCAAGCAGGGAGCCTGACACAGGGCTCGATCCCGGGTCTCCGGGACCATGACCTGAGCCGAAGGCAGTCGCTCAACCAACTAAGCCACCCAGGCACCCCAACAGACTTTTTTCAAAGAGCAGGAGTTCTTTTTTATCAAAAAGGGATAGAAGTTTTGTTATTTGGACAACTTTTTAGTTTTGGTTTGTGGAAAGCCCTAGTGGTCTGCAATAGGTGGGACCTTTCTTAGGGGCCTCTTGATGAACACTTTTCAAGTTCTCTCTTACAGAGGATTGCAGTCAGGGACATTCCCTGGGGTCCTGGAAGCTGGAAACAGAAAGTTCCAGAAGTTGCCAGGTGGCAGAGAGAGCCCAGACTGCCTGGAACCTTGTAGAGCCTTCCAGAACATTCCATATGCCTTCAAGCATGAGGGCTAATGAATTTTATTAACCATCCAACTCGAAGACTTTCCCATGGTCCAGAACTGAGCCCACTCCACTCTGTCGGTGTCTGTACCAACCTGCCCCAAGTCTTTTTTATGCCAGAGCCAAACACTAAAGGGCCTTGTTCCCTACACCTTCTAAAACTGAGTTTGAGCTCTTTAAGGAAGGTGAGTGGTGTAAGACCTGGGAAAGGATATCTGGTTCCCTTGGCAACATTTTTCTCCCCTTCCTTGGGGTCGGTCATTACTTTTTCTTCTTACCTGCCCTGGGAGGCGAGGCTCAATGACTAGGCTGTGAACATTAGCCTCTGCCTTCCAGAGACCGCTCCTGAATTCATGGTAGTGGAGGAAGGTTCGGACATGCCCAATCTCAACTCCTTTACTCCTTTTGATTACAAATCCACAACCCTGGAGGCAGGGACCAGGAATGGAAAGCCAGGACAGGAGGGGCCCAGCCTGCCCTTGGCCATGCTGAGAATGTGGGAGGTCTTCCCAAGCTGTTCAGTTTTGTCTCATCTCAGGCAGTTACCCTGTGGTTCTGGGGTCCCTCAGCCTCCAGCAGCTCAGGGGCTAGCAGTGAGGACAGTGGGAGAACCTAGGCCAGTGTGGGGTAGAGCTTCTCAAGTGGGCACTATCTGCGGATGCTTGATTGCTCCCCTAGCTGGGGTACGTCTGACTGGTCTAGACTTGAAGGGCTCTGGAAAGCTCAGACGGGCCAGTCCCTCCAACCACTGCTGAAATCTCTACAGCTCCCATCAAGTAGTCATGCAGGCACTGCTCGTACATTTTTGTGGACGGACCCCATCCTTCCTATGGTTTCCACCCATTGGTCTTGACTCTGACCTCGGGCTCTACATCTCTTGCCCTTGCAATTGCAGAGACTAACCATGACACGTATCTCAGATGGATCCCTCAACTATTCATCGTGGGATTTAGTCCCAGGCCTCTTTCTCATCGTGTACATTAGGGACATGCTAAGGAGACCAATGGTGGTGGTTTGTGAGGGAGTGGGTCCCTCTTACAGTATAAAACTTCAGTGAAGAGTAGAGCCAACCCAATACTTTCCTCTTTCTAGATGGCTCTGTCCCTATTAACATGGACCGAGATCACATTCACTTCTGTAGCACTCTGCCTGCCCCCTCCTGTTTACAGGACCTTCCAGGCCTCCCTGCCAAACTGCAGCTCATTAGACTTGACCTAAGCTGACCCATGGCCTGTTCCTGCTCTCCCAACTTCTAGTCCCACCGTCATCAGCCAAGCTGGCTACCTAGTATTCACCCTAGCTGAAAACATGACCTCCAGCCTCACAGAAGCCCCTCCGTCCCTCAAGGGAGGTGGTCATTTGGCAGGCCAGAGCGGGAACAGGTACCATCCTGACTGGGCTTACAAACCCAGGAAGAGAAGAAGGTGCATACAGGTGAGGCAGTTAGAGAAAGTGATGGAGCAGAGTGTGCTTCTGGCCACAAGAGTTAGGAAAGACTCCCATGGATTGGTAATCAGAAAAGGCTTCATGGAAGAGGCAGCAGCAGGACACACAGAAGCCCAGGTGTGAAGGCTGCAACAGCAGAGTGGCTGGTTGAGGGAGCAGAGACGAGTCGGGCAGCATGGTCACCCTCATCATCACATTTATTGACGGCCCCTGGGAGGTGGGGCTGGGGACAGAACATACAAAGACAAGGACCTGCCCTCAAAAAGGTTCCATTCTAAGGAGACGGGGACAGAAAAATACAGAATGGTCTTTCCTGGGGATGGCCCACTTGCATCTGTGCAGGTCAGGAGCCCCTGGCCTACCTTGCCCCAGGGTCCGGAGTGGGAGTGGGGCACAGAGTAGCCCCAAGGGCCATGGTGTCCCTGGCCCCCGCAGCTGGGGCCTGACCACCTGGCTCCTAGGCGGTAGGCCCCACAACTGGGGAAAGGTAGGAGCAAGACGTGATGGAAAGTGCTCCTGTAGGCCTTGGCATTGTGCTAGCCCAGTGGAGTAGTAGGGTGCGTCAGGCCCCCTGGGGGAAGCAGGCACCTTCCCTGGCCCCCAGCAGGAAAGTTCTTTCACTGGGGCTGGCCCATTATCCTGGAGGCCCCAGCCAGGGAGGAAAGAAAAGGCAGAGGTTCCTCAGCACCAGAGGCACCCTGCCCACCCCACCTCTGGCCCTCTCTCTGGACATCTTCCAGGTGACCCTCCTCCCCAGCTCAGCCTCCAGGGCCAGGGCCTGCCTGAGGCCAGGGGGGAGGGGCCTGCCCCTCCCCCCACCCAGACAGTGGGGGAGGAGGAGGAGCCACAGATCAAGTTTGTCTGGGCCCCCCACTGGGGGGCCACACCCTGGATCCTACCGGTGTGGGGGCTCTGGCTGCGAGGGCCGAGGGCTCAGCAGTGGGGCCGGGCCAAGGGGGCACCCAGGGGAGCCCTTCAGAGGGGGCACTGGGCGGGAGTCCAAGGGAGGCAGGCTCCGGGGCACTGCTGGCGGCCCCCGGGTGGCCCCGGTGGGCAGGACAGCTGCAGTTGGGAACGGTTTGGAGGGGTCTGCAGCAGCAGTGGGGGCCGGCTGGGCAGACCGCTCCCGGCGCCGCAGCAGCTCCTGCAGTTTCTCTGCCTGGGTCCGCCTCAGGTGGGCCAGGGCACGGCCGCGCTGGAAGGCAGGCAGGAAGGCCTCCAGGCTCTGCTCCCCCAGCAGCAGCTGCTCCATATGCTCCTGGGATGGGAGGGCAGGGACAGTTTGAGAAGAGCCCACCAGAGATCTCTCCCCCTCCCACCCTGAATCTCTTCCCGGGGCGACCACCCCAAGAGCCAGGAGATAGGGCCCTATCCTGTGTTCTAGCCTGGGCCCACCAGGGACTTGCCAAGTGACTGGGGACACATGTTCTCTGCTGGGTGGAAGACGAGACAGAATCAGAGATGGAGACACACTTGGAGTAAACTTAGGTGTCTCTCATCAAGGCCTCTCCTCCCCTACCTCCTTGGACTCACTGAGCACTGTACTCCCAACCCAGCACTGAGAAGTTTATCCCAGCTCCTCTGCCGACCCAGTCTACGCAGTCCTACACTGACACATTCACAGGTGGCGAGGATGAGCCTTGCTGTCCAAGGCGGACAGCCAGACTGCAGCAGAGTGGGCTCTCCTGGGGCCAGGCACTCAGGGTGGGCTTCCTGGAAGAGGGGCTCTCAATGCTGCAGTATAAGAACTGGGGGGAGGGACGATGATAGGCTAGGTCTCCCTCCCTGCCCCTCCCCTCACCTCAGCCTCCTGCTCAGCCTCTTCCAGCTCAGCCTGCAGCCAGCCCAGCGCGCAGTGGGGGCTCCAGCGATGCATACTCTCCTCTGAAGGCCACAGAGGGACAGAGTAAATAGCTTCTGTCTTCGGGGCATCGCCCAAGACAGGATAGGCCAGAGCCCCAGGGCCCAATCCTGACTCTCACTGACCCTTTGTGTGACTCTCTGGAGCCTCAGGGTCCTGCCCATGTTTGTGAACCTCCCCCTGGGGTTCTGCCCCAGTCCTAGCACAAAAGAGGAAGCAGAGGTTTTGCCCCCTAGAGCACCCCAGGGCCACTTTCCTTCCTCTACTTTCAGCCCCCTTCTGGCCTCCCCAACCCAGTTTTACTCCTTGACTACTCACTTCCCCAACTTGGTTTTCCAGGAGCAGCACCCTTAAGACTTGCCCAGGGAGAGGTCTGCCCAAGTCCTGCCCTTCAGAGCCTCGCACTTCCCAAGGCCAGCCAGCCAGAAAGCCAGCTGCGCCCACCCGCAGGCGGCTCTCCAAGGTGCCCCTCACCCAGTCGCTGCAGCTTGTCTGCACAGCTCTCGGCCACCTCGCGAAGCTCCTGGTACTTGATGGCCAGGGCAGCCCGGCCCATCTCCAGGCGGGGCCGCAGTGCCAGGTTCTCCTTGGCTAGCGCATAGTTGGAGGCCAGGCATGCCTCGCGCTCCAGCTGCAGGCCTTGGAACTGCCAGAATGGAAGAGCCGAGAGGCCCTCTCAGGGAATCTGCCCAGGTCCCCCTATGCAACCCCCCCCGCCCCGCCCAGGGCCCGAGGGCCCAGCCCTAGGCACCCCCACCTTCAGGATGGCCGGCTAACAGGTGGAGGGACTACAGGAGGCCTGGACGGGGCTTTGCCTTGAGCTCCCTCTCTGGGCCTCAGTTTCCTCTTACACAAAGTGAGTGGAAATCAGCTACCTTCCGGGGTTGTTGTGAGCCCAAGTGAAGAAAATGATGACCGCCTCCACAAATGTTAGTTAATTTTTAATTTTTCAATTAATATGTCTGCTCAGGTCCCAGAGGAGTCCCCCGCCCTCCTCTGTCCCATTTTCCATGCATGGGCAGCTTCCCTCTCCTTCCAGGCCTTTGTCTGCTTCCTCCTCAGGTGTGTGTGCTGAAAACACTCCCCCCTGCTCTCACTCTCCAGAGTGATGTCTTCACCCTGTCCCCGCATGGTACCCATCTCAAGCCACCCTCTCTTCCCTTTGCACCCCTCCTCCTGCCCTCCAGTGGAATCTCCACACCCCCAGGGAATACACACCCCCTTCTCCCTGATCCCCAGCACCTGCTCCCAGCTTCTCCTTCTCTTGCAGAAAGCAGACCCCCTTTCTCTTCTGGCTCTGGACAATGCTTCTTCCTTCTGTTTGTCGGAGGGCCAAGCCCCCCTCCCTGCCCCTGGAGAACGCACTACCCTCCATCTGTCCCCTGTAGGGTACACATGCCCCTCCCATCTGCCTCCCTCCAACAGACACTTTTCCTTTCTGCCCCCCACAGACAAGCAGCCCGGGCCTATCTCCCGTGAAATATACAACTTTCTCTTATGGTGGCCTACGGAATACACGCCTCAGCTTCCAGTAACCCCTCCCCAACGGACGCCACAAAGCCCCATCCGGCACCCCTAGAATGCGGACACCCCCCAGAGGTTCCCCCCCAGGTGTCAAAACAGGCCCCTAGTTCTCTCCTATGGAAGGCGCCTCCCCTTTCTGGCCCTACAGAACGTGGGTGTGCGAGACAGGGCCCCCCACAACACAGCCACCCCCTGTCCCCGGAACACACCTCCCCGGAGCATCCGCTGGAGGACACGCCTCGCGGCCATCCCGGGGGTGCACAGGCGCCTCCCTGGGTCTCCGGCGCCCCACCCGCCCCAGGCCGGCTCCGTGCACCCCCTTCCCTGGGGGCGGCTCCGCGGGGCCCATTCGGACGTGCCAGGTTCCCGCGGCCCCGCGGCCCGGCCCGCGCGGCCCTTCAGTCGGTCGGCAGGTCCGGCAGGCCGCGGCCCGTCCCCCGCGCCCCCCGCCCGCGCCCCCCGCGCTACCTTCCTGCTGAGCCGCACGATCCGGTCCAGCTTGGGCTCATCCTGAAGCAGGTCCCGGAGCTGCCCGGTGCTGAGGATCCCAAAGCGCCCCGGGCTGCCGGGCTCCGGCCCCGCCCGCGCCGCCCGGGCCCGGTACATGCCGCCCGCCCGCGCCCCCAGCTCGGCTGCTGGCTCGGCCCGCTCGGCCCGCTCCGCCCCGGCTCCGCTCCGCTCCGCTCCGGCTCCGGGATCCGGCTCTGGCTCCCGCCGCGCCCGGCGCTCGGCCGCCAGAGGGCGCCCCGCCCGCTCTTAAAGGGGCCGCGGCGCTCGGGCTGGGGGTGGGGTGGGAGGGGGCGGGGCCGCACCCCTGGTGGCCCGGGCAGAGCTGCGCCTCCCGCACCCGCGAGCTCGAGGCAAAGCCATCCTCCTGCCGCCAGGCGGGTACCTGAGGCCGTCTGTCTCCGCACCCCTTCTCCGGCCGTCTTTAACCACGCCCTCCGTCACCCCCGGGCGTGGACTCTCCCACCCCAGGCGTTTACAGTTTGCAGGGCTATTTCACATTCTTCCCTTGGATTCTCACAACAATCTCCCGTGTTTGGCTGGGCGCCGGGAGCTTCTGCCCTGTTGCTAAGTCCTCCCCAAGACTCAGTGTTTTCTTCTGTAAAATGGGGCGATGACGCACACCCTGAGAATCCGAGCTAGTGAATGCTGAGGGTCTTACATGTAGCCAGTGAATAGCTAGTGTGAGTGATTGTTATATTAGAGATGGGGGAAACAGATGCACACAGATGATGTCATCTCCCCAAAGTCACATTACAGGTAAATGATAGGCAGGCTCAGTTCTTGTGCAGTGCGCACGGAGCACGTGGTGCTTCTGTGTGCCGAGCACTGGGCTAGGCTCCGTGAGGGCATAGGGTCTGCCCTCAAAAGCTCACTGACTGAGGCAGAGTCACCTTCTCAGCTTCCTTTAGTACAGCAGAGAATGGCAGGTGTCACCACATGATGTCTTCCTTTGTGATATCCACATGATGCCAGAGGATGTCAGGTACCTTCAAGAATAGGTAGGGCCAGTGCTGTGATCAGGAGATAGACACTCAGAGATGAAGTCATTTGTCTAAAATCAAGCAGCAGTGACTGAGCTAGTTCCAATTCACTGCACTAAGAAAGCACAGAGGTGGGACCAGGACAGTCAGAAAGCCTCACAGGAGTGGGGGTGGTGGTGGCAGGGAGACACCAGAAGAGGTGATATTTGAGCTGGGTTTTGAAGGATGAATAGGAGTTCTGAAGCTGAAGAGAAAAATAATGAACCCAGAAAGAAGTTCATCAGCCAAGAACTGTCCCAATCCGGCCAGAAGACACTGGGCACGGTAGAGATATGTGAGAAGGAGAGAGAAAACAGGCTCTCCGTTGGAGAGGAGCAGGACAGGCTGGTTGACAGATGTGATGACAATTTTCCTTCCACATTTTTATGATAACTGAAATCTGGTTTTCTCCTTCAAGAGTCAGGTAGAAGACCTCTTGGTCTTCTCCAGGCTGGGTTGTTCACCCCTCTCTCCTACGCTCTCCAGGCTGGGTTGTTCACCCCTCTCTCCTACGCTCCTACAGTCCCTGCTGTCCCTCCACCCTGGTCCTAACCATTAGCAGGAACACCTCTGCACTTCCCAGTTTCCTGACCTATGATCTCCCTGGTTCTGCTCTGCCTCCTCAGGCCCACCATTTCCACTAAGCTTCCAGAGGTCTCCAGACACTTCCTCCTACCGCTCCTCCTTTGGCCCCTTCCTACTCTGGGCTTGAGGACTTCTTCACTCTGGGGATGGGGGGCGCTGGTTAGATCTCAGCTCATCCCCTCGTTTATTGCCACTCCCCTTTTGTTCAGTGGGCCCTCTGTTGAATGCCCCACAACAACACACCCTACAAACCTTCCCCACACTCAGAAACTCCCACCCACTCCTGCCCTCTCAGGGATAATTCTGCTGCCCATCCCACGGAGAACATTCCACCAACTTTCTGCCTCGTGTCTTTGGGGTTTTTTTCTGCATCTTCCCTGGAGTCCTTCCTTCCCTCTTGTGTCCGGGAAGAACAGCCCCCCTTGTTCCAAAGCCAACCCACATAACTTTGCTATGGTTCTCACCTTCATCTGCCTCCCAGAGATGCCTTGACCAATTTCTAGTAGTTATGCCCCTCTTCCTCTCTCTGGCTCTTGAACCTTTAATTTCTGCCTTTAGACGCCACTGTCCTTTCACCCCCTCCCAATATCTTGAAGTAATTTGTAATGGACTGAATACTTGTGTCCCCCCCAAATTCATATGTCAAAGCCCTGATCCCCCGTGTGATGGTTGTTGGAGGTGAGCCTTTGGGAGTGATTGGGTTTAGATGAGGTCATGAGATTGGGGCCCCATGATTGGATTGATGTCCTTATAAGAAGGAGAGGAGAGACTGGAGTTCTTTCTCTCCCCATCGTGTGAGGACAACAACGAGAAGGTGGCTATCTGCAAGCCAGGAAGAAGGCTCTCACCAGAAACCCCATCTGCTAGGACTTTGATCTTGGACTGCCCAGCCTCTAGAATTATGAAAAAGAAAAGTCTCTTATTTAAACCACTCGGTCTGTGGTATTGTTTTGGCACCCTGAGAAAACTAAGACATCCCCTGTGCCCTCACTGCCCATTTCCTCACCCTCCTTATTCCTTGATTCAGTCTGACTTCACTCCCCCACCCGGAGGGCACTGCTCAAAGCCAAGGTCGTGGGCCACTTCCTTACTCCCAGGGCTACTCTTTTTCATATTCCCCACCATTGACCACCATCTCTTTGTTGACCACACTTCAGTCAGAGCCCAGACATTTCATTGCCGTCAGGTTGGTGAAAATTGAAAAGTCAGATAACATCAAGTGTTGGTGAGGGTGGGAAGCAACAGGAACTCTTATGTCCTGCAGGGGAGAGAGAGAATCGATTCTTTGCTCCAGAGAGTAGTCTGACAAGCTCCCAATTCAGAGACACCCCTATCATACCACCCAGCTGTCCCCCTCTGACCATAGCCTAAACCCTAGAAAACTGTGAATATGTTACCTTACAAGGCAAAAGATCCCTCATACCTTACAGAAGCAAAACCTTGCAGTTGTGATTAAATTAAGGGTCTTGAGACCTGGGGAGGATTGTCCTGGATCATCCAGGTGGGCCAATGTAATCAAGAAGTCCTTATTAAAGGGAGGCCGCAGGGTCACAATCAGAAGAGTTGTGGCAGGGGAAGCAGAGGGTCCGAGTCAGAGAGAAGCTTGAGACATTGTGTTGCTTGTTTTGAAGATGAAGTAAGGAGCCTCAAGATGAAGAATGGAGGCAGCCTCTAGAAGCCAGAAAAGGAAAGGAAATGCATCCTTCCCTCGAGACTCTGGAAGGCATGACCCTGCCAACACCTTGACTTCAGCCCAGTGAAACCCATTTTGAACTTCTGACATCCAGACCTGTAACATAACAGATTTGCAGGGTTTTAAGGCACGAATTTGGTAATTTGTTATAGCAGTGGTAGGAAACTAATACAAACTCGTAGGAATTTTTGGTCCCTTGGACTAGGAGACAAGAAGGGGAATGCTCACCATGGCTCTAGTTGTCATAATAGAAAACTGGAAACAACCCAAATGTCCAACCCCCCGGAAAGTGGCAAAAGAACCAGGGAACCTTCATACATACAATTCTTTGTACTAAGCACCAACGGACATAAGCAATTTATAGCTATACCTGTCAATCTGGGTGAATGTCACCAACAATGCTGAGTGAGAAGAGGCAGATTCAGTGTAGTGCTGTTTATACAAAGTTTAGAAACATGCAAAACTATACTTCCTATTGCTTGGAGATATGTGCAAAGTGAAAGGGGGAACAAGAAATACCAAATTCAGAAGTATGGCTTTCTGGCAGAAGGAGGATAGAAGGGAGGAGCCTGGGTGGCTCAGTCAGTTGAGCATCTGTCTTCAGCTCTGGTCATGATCCCAGGGTCCTGGGATCAAGCCCTGCATTAGGCTCCCTACTCAGTGGAGAGTCTTCTTCTCCCTCTGTCCTTCCCCCTGCTCATGCTCTCTCTCTCTCTCTCTCTTAAATAAATTTTTAAAATCTTTAAAAGAGAAAAAAAGGAGGATGGAATCAGGAAGGACACCAAGGGAACTTCAATAGCATTGAGAGATAGTTCGATTTCTTAAGCTAGTGGGGGTACACGGTATTATTCTTTATATTTCTATTAAATTAGTAATTTTAGGGTCTATTTTTAGACTTGGAGTCAGACAGACCTGGATCCCTTTCTGAGCTCTGCCATTTCTTCTGTGATGAGAGCAAATACCTTAATTCCTTGAGCCTCAATTATATATATATATATAAAGATTTTATTTATTTATTTGACAGAGAGAAACACAGCCAGAGAGGGAACACAAAACACAAGCAGGGGGAGTGAGAGAGGGAGAAGCAGGCTTCCCACTGAGCAGGGAGCCCTATGTAGGGCTCGATCCGACCTGAGCCGAAGGCAGTCACTTAACCAACTGAGCCACCCAGGTGCCCCAAGCCTCAGTTATATTATCTGTGAAATGGGTATTGAAAGATGTGACCTGATATGTGTCTTGCATGATGCCTGACATCTAGTCAATGCTCCAAAAACAACACCTGGGATGTGTTTCTCTTTTTAGAAATGCTCCCTCGGCTTTCATCTATGGGGTACTTACTATCTGTCACAGACTTCCAGGGGCTGACTATATGAAGAGGACCCTTCATCTTCATGAATCCACTCCCTGGCTCAGTGTTTAAATTCATTATTCTCAGGAGCCCAATTGCTACACTCTTTAAACAATAATAACAACAAAACTAAAACAGCTCTACTGAAATATAATTTACATGCCATACAATTCAACAATTTCAATTGTACAAGTCAGTGATTTGGGGTACATCAGTACAGTCAATTTTAGAATATTTCTATCACCCCAGAAAGAAACTCTGTATCCATTAGCAATCACTCCCCATTCCTGCTCCAACTGAGATCACAACCCAAGCCAAAACCAAGAGTCAGCAGCTCAACCAACCTAGGGCCCCTGGCTTCTTGCATTAACATAACCTTTGTAAGATTCATTCACACTGGGGGCACCTGGGTGGCTCAGACAGTTAAGCATCTGCCTTTGGCTCAGGTCATGATCAAGGGTCCTGGGATCGAACCCCACATCAGGCTCCATGCTCCATGCTGTGTGGGAAACCTGCTTCTTCCTCTTCCACTCCCCCTGCTTGTGCTCCCTCTCTCACTGTCTCTCTCTCACTCTCTGTGAAATAAATAAATAAATAAATAAATAAATAAAATCCTTTAAAAAAAGCATTTCCTAATTCAAGATCATGAAGATTTGTCCTTTTTTTTTTTAAAAAAAAAGGGGGGTTTTATTTATTTATTTGAGAGAGAGAGGGAGAGCATGAACAGGGAGAGAGGGAGAGGGAGCAAATCCTCCACTGAACAGGGAGCCGGACATGGGGCTCAATACCAGGACCTTGAGATCATGACCTGAGCCAGAGGCAGATGCTTAACTGAATGAGCCACCCAGGTGTCCCATAAAGATTTATCCTTATGTTTTCTTCTAAGAGTTTTATAATTTTAGATCTTCCACTTAGGTAATGATCCATTTCAGTTAATTTTTGTACATGGTGTGAGGTAGGCATCCAACGCCATGCTTTTGCGTGAGGATGTCCAATTGTCCCAGCACACACACACACACATACACACACACCACACCACACCACACTTTTAAAATCTGGATCTCAGGAAGACAGAAATAGACTCACTCTAATTCTTTATACATATACACACTATCATCTTTGATCCATATGTGGTCTGCTTTTATTTCATTTATTTGTATTAATGTATAACAAACACCAGCAAATCTACCACCCAACCCCAGAACTAGGACCTCACCAATACCTCACATCTGGGTGCTCCTACCTTGCCTGCCCACACCCAAAGGAACCTCACTCCTGAATTTGGGATTTCTCACTCCCTTGCCTTTTTTTTTTTTAATATTTTATTTATTTGACAGAGAGAAACACAGCCAGAGAGGTAACAGAAGCAGGGGGAGTAAGAGAGGGAGAAGCAGGCCTCTCCGGGATCATGACCTGAGCTGAAGGCAGTCGCTTAACCAACTGAGCCACCCAGGTGCCCCTACTCCCTTGCTTTTTAAAAAAATAACTTTATTGGGGCACCTGGGTGGCTCAGTCGTTAGGTATCTGCCTTCAGCTCAGGTCATGATCCTGGAATCTGGGGATCAAGGCCTGCTTTGGGCTCCCTGCTCGGTGGGAGGCCTGCTTCTCCCTCTCTCACTCCCTCTGCTTGTGTTCCCTCTCTCACTGTGTTTCTCTCTGTCAAATAAATAAATAAAATCTTTAAAAAAATAACTTTATTGAATGTGTAACTTCCGCACAATAAGCTGCACATATTTAAAGTGTACAATTCGGGGGCACCTGGGTGGCCCAGTTGGTTCAGCATCCAACTCTTGGATTCGGCTCAGGTTGTGATCTTGGATTCACACAGGCTCCATGCTCAGTGTGGAGTCTGCTTTGGATTCTCTCTCTCTCTCTCTCTCCCTCTTCCCCTGTCACTCCACATCCTTACCAAAGCTTCATAGGGTCAGTCTTTTTCATTTTAGCCATTCTAACAAGTGTGTACTTCCTTTGTTTTGCCAAAAAGGAGACCTGTAGTATAGACCCGTGCATCTAAACAAGACACTATTTGCATGTGTTTTGAAAGTTAAGGCTCTGACTTCAGCCATTGTCTTCCCTTCCAAGGAAAGGGATACCCTCTTTCATTAGGACTTCATTGCCACCTGCAGGGGGTGAGGCATGAAGGAGGAAGAGGGCAGGCTGGAGAAATGAGCAACTGCCTCCTAGCTCCCCACCTGCCCCGTCCTGTCCTCGTATGCACAGATGTCACCTGTCATCCTGAAGGACAACAGCCTGCTGGGTGTCACCCCCTGGCGTATCTTCCAACTCTGCCCAGTCAGTCAGTCCCTAGGGCACCCCCTAATTTAGTTGGGGAGAGTTAGCATCCTGCCAGGCAGTTAGCCTCAAACCAGGAAAGACTTTCTCAGCCCCAAATCTTCCATCTGTCCCCAAGTCCTCTTCACGCAATTCTAATGACATTTACACGCAGGCTATTTTGCTTTTGGTCCCGCTCTGGGGCTGGATCCAGAGTAGAAGGAGACCCAAGCCCTTTGGAGAATCACCCACAGGAATCACAGTGACAAACTGCCTCCAGCTCCTCACGTTCACCTTCCCCCCAACTCAGTCACCTGTTGGATTGGGCCCAGCTCAGGCAGCCCTGCCCCTCCTGGGCTGAGGCCTGGAGCCCCATGCAACCCCTGCTTCCCTCTTGCTGCAACCCCACAAAACCCCTGGTTCTGCCTTTGCTCCACATTCTTCCACAGCTCCCTGTCCTATCTCCGCTGGTCTTCATTTCTTTGTCTGCATCTGTGTTCCTCCGTGATTCTCCCCCTCTTTCTTTTCCCTGGTCTCATACTCAACCCAGAGACCCTTTCCCAGTCAAGCCAGATGCCTGACTATCCCCCAACCTTAAGCTGCATTTCCACACCTCCCCTGCTTTTGCTCAAAAGGTCCCTCCACATCAAATGCCCTTCCTCCCCATGTCTTGTCCTAAAGCCTTTGAAGAACTGACCCATCCTTCTTGGCCTAGCACATGCCTCTTCCTCCAAAGGCAGAATCAGTCCTTCCTTCCCAGACCTTCCAATCATACCTGTACCAGAATCATCAAAGACTCTTCCATCCCCTCGCCCATTAAACTAGAGGTCCCCTGAGAGCAGAGATAGCATTTATGTCATCTTTCCAGTCCCTGGCCCCCCGCAGGTGCAAAGCCAGGATGCCCAGGATCAAACTCTGGCTCTGCCACCCACCACCTCTATGAACCTCCCTGTGCCTCTGTTTCCTCATCTGTAAAATGGGAAGAAAATACCCAGCCCATCTGCTCCCTGAGGAGATTCAATGATTTAACCCACATAAAGGGCTTAAGAGGTATAGGCAGGACCCTGGCAAGCAGTCAATCCTTGACAAACGTTAGCTAGATTTATGGAGTTGAAATGAGACCTTGCTTTGGAGAAACTTCACATGAAGGGAGAGATGCATTCTATTCATCTTCAGGAGACTTTCTTAAATGAAGGGACCCCTATGCCTCCCCAGATTCCATCAAAGGAAGGGTGCCAGTCACCAGAAGCCATCAAAATCGTGTCCTTTCTTTCTCGGCATCAAAGGAACCATGGACATCTTCCTCCCCCAGGAAGCCTTCTGGGAGTGGATTCCTTTGCAGAACTTCTTTCTTCTGCCTTTCTCTGATGTGAAGGCCCAAGACCACTGCCATCCCCTCCACTCTGCTTCCCATCTTACACTTGAGGAAACAGGCACAGAGAAGAGGCTTAGGAGGAGAGGAAGGAGGTCAGGAGGGAATGGAATTCAGGAAGGACAGAGGATTGGAAGGGGAGGGCCTCCAAGGGTGGAGAAAGGTGTGTGTGCCCACGGGAGAGGATGGGGGGCTGCTTAGGGAGGGGAAGAGAGCAGAGGGACGTTAAGGGGTGCTCCTGAGGGTCGTGGGAAATCAGGGAGAGGGAGGGAGCTTAGAGGCAGAGTGGGCTCAGGATGGAGCTAGCACCAGGGGAATGAATGGGGATTGGTGAGTCAGATGGGAGCTCAAATGGAGGGAGGGAGCTCTGGAACCAGAGGTTCCCAGAGGGGATGGGGCTCAAGGAGCTAACTGCAATGTTCCAGCCTCTGCTTCTGCCCGCCTGGGCCAGGGGCCCATACCTGTGGCTCCTCCCTTCTCAAACCCAGCCCGCGGTTTGGGATCCCCGCACCAAGCCCCGGGGGAGAGGGGGATTAAAGGTGAGCGGGGCACGAGCAGGTCCCAGACGGGGATTGGCAGGCGCCTGGGCCTGCGGCCCGGGCCATGGCTGTCCCACAGGCCGCCAGACGGGTGAGCGGCTGCCACCCACGTGCTAAGGAGAGAAGGAGGCACCGGATCAAGGGGCAAAGGACATCTCGAGCGGGCGGGGGCCGGGCAGTGCCCGCGTCCACACCCGCTGCTAAAAGCCGGGCCCAGGGCGCAGCGCACAGAGCCCTCTGCCGCCGGCGCGGAGAAGACCCGGCCGCTGTCCGCCGCGGCCCGGGAAGCATCCCGCGTGAGCCCCGCAGCCCCAGCCCCCGGACGCCGCCCGAGGGGACCCTGTGGTGCTACTTGGGACCGACCCGCCCGCAGACCGCGAGGAATCCAGGTGAGGGGCGTGGAGGGCATCAGGTGGGTGCAGGTGCCTGGCCTCACGGGAGTCAGATCCTCCCCCAGGCTGGACCTCAGTCTCTGCACTTGTCAAAGGGGGAGGGACACTTCTCCGGCTCTGCTGGGCTGCTGGGGTTAATGCTCTCCTATACCTGTCCTGGCTTAGCTGCCAGAGGAGGAGGCGGAGGAGGAGGCTAGATCGTACCCCAGAGAGGGCTCAGGAGTGAGAATCCAGGAGTTCATCCAGCTGGCTCTCCTAGGAGCGGAGGGTAAGGTGCATCCAGGTTCCCATGGCCTCCTGGGGTCCCATGGGCTGGGCAACTATTGAATGTTGGCCTGGGGACTCTCAGGGAGCTGAGAGTGGACTGGGGGAGGCAGAAGTGAGGGGCTTCCTTTCTCCCCGTTGCACCCTCTGCCCTGGACAGATGTGGGTGCCATGAGAAGGGGGGCCCTAGGTGGGCCCTAGGATTAGGAGCAAGGGCCCAGAGCTCTCCTTGGCTGGGCAGGGAGAAGCCCGATGTTACCATCTGGCTGGGAAGCCGTGTGTCTTCATGGCCACCAGACGTCTAGCCAATAGAAAGGGGCTAGAGAAGTGGCAAAGGGCACCCTGGCTGGTCTGGCCCAGGAAGGCCAGGCCTTCCTTCTGCCTCCCAGCCACCCTATCCCCACCTCAGTGTCTCCTGAGAGCACCCTGGTGGGCAAAGACGCTGTGGCCAGGCCTGGCCTAGGTTTAGAAGCTTTGAGCTCTTGTGTGCATCTGGCTGTGTGACCTTGAGCATGTTACTTCCTTTCTCTGGGCCCGACTCTCCCTCTGTGACGTGGGGAAACTCGTTTCTGGGCCCCTGGGAGTGGAGATAGGGACAGGATTCAATGGGACACCAGGATGCTTTGGAGGACAGGGCAGCCCACTGTGGTCTGTCGTCACAAGGGCAATGGTATCCCGGGTGAGCTGGCTCAGGTATTAGGGTGGGGCTGGGGATCTGGCCCAGGCCTCCATCTTGTCCAGGTGTGTCTCCTTCTGTTCTCTGCATCTAGCCTGCCCATCTCCTGTCCAGAAGCCCCAGATCCAGGGGTAGAGCAGTGGGGCCTGGGGATCTCAGGCCCAGGAACCTGAGCCCTGGGTTCATGCTTGCCCCAGGGAGGCTCAGCGCCTCAGACTCAGGGCAGGAGCAGCTCCTAGAGGAGGGAGAAGATTCCCCCCGAGGAACTCTGTGCTCAGGCAACCAGGATTTTCCCTCCCTTGAGAGGGGATCCTTCAGGTTGCACCACTATTCCCCACTAAAGACATGATCTGTCCTAGGCCAGGACCCAAGTTTGGAATCACACTCAGGGCTCAGGCTGCAGGATCAGAACTCCACCTGGGCCCAGGTGAGGGGGCCAGGGTCAGGGACCCACCGGGGGTCTTGGAATGCTGTAACGGAAATCCCCCGGCCTGTGTGTGTGGGGCACCAGGGGAGGTAACACTGGGAAACTGAGGAGGAGGACACAAAGAGCTTGAACAAACTGCTGAGCACAATAGAGGTGAGAGAGGCTGTGCTTTCGAGGATCCATGGACCACACCTGCCCTAAAACCTAGTTCCTCCCTTGGGGCAGGGGCCCTACCTGGGACCTCCCTCTGAGGCTGCCCTTGGCCCTGGGGCTGGCTCTCTGGTGGGCAAAGGCAGGTGGGAGAGGCCTTCACCAGCCCAGTTCTCACTGCCTGATCAGTACTGACGAAGGGTTTTGGGCCCAGATGTGAGGCAGGGGAGGAAGGAAGGAGAGGGTCTCTGAGGCCCAGGGTAGCTGGGAAGAGGGAAGGAGGGCCTGAAGTTTGCTGGGTACCTACTGTGTGCCAGCCACTGTGATTTTCTGTCACTGTTTCCTTCTTCCTGATAGCCTGAGAGAGAAGGGATGTTGTCACCACTTTAGAGAAGAGGAAACAGAAGAAACAGAGACTCAGAGAAGTTAAGGCACTGGCTCAAGATCACACAGCCTGGAAATGACAGGGCTGCGATTCAGAATAAGGCACCCTGATTCCAAAGCTCTGACTTCTGCTCCCACTGCTGCCTCTGATGCGTCCCCTGTCACCTTCTGGGCCTCACTCTGCTCATCTGTCACTTGGGGTTAAGTGGGCTTGCTGGGTCTGTTGGCAGCAGCTGTGGGCTCTGAGTCTGGGGAGCAGCACACAAGAGGGCGTGGACTCATGGATGCCCACAGGGGTCCACACTGTCTGCCTCCCTCTGCCCGCCCTTTCCTGCTCCTTAGCTTTGAGCTTCAGAAGCAAGGCAGCTCATGTTTGCATTTCCTCTTCGAGGTAGGCTAAGCTGACCTGGGTCATCCTCTGACCCAGCTAGGTCCTGCCCAGAATCCCCAGGCCTGCCTAATTCTGGGTAGCCCTGGGAGTCATACCAGCCCTTGGCACACACAGCCCCATCGGCCATATGACTCTGGATGAGAGATAAGTCTCCCTGGGACCCCTTTCCGTGTCAGTTCAGGGACCTGAAGCCTTGATGGGATGGCGTGACTCCCATAGCTACCCACAGCTGGCCTGAAAAGCTTTTTTCCATCCCCAAGTCCCCTGAGGGAGGTAGTCCCTACATGGTCTGTCCCCCAGCACCTGGTTCGTTCTCTATCACTGTGCTCAGAGATGCTGGCTAGGCAGGAAGGAAAAAAAGAAAGGGTAGGGGTGGGAGAGGAAGAAGGGAGGGAGAAAGGAAATCCACACTCACTAGCCTACCACTGGCTCTCACACCTGTCATTTGATTCTGCCAACAATGCCTCGAGGTAAATTGAACACCGTATCCCCAAACCTATGTTAAAGGTGAGAAACCAGTGCTCAAAGCCCATGGCACCATTCTTTCCTTGTATAGGAGTCACACTCCGAGAGGAGCCCAAGGTCACACACAGTGGCAGGTTTAAGTCACCACGGTCCACACCCTGTCCCCATGCCTCGGAGCCAGGGAGCTGTGGATGGCAGGGGATCATCTGATCCAGATGCTCCCCCAACAGGCCGGGGTCTGAGGAGGACCAGGGGGCTCCTAGCCTTGACAGTCATTCCACACCTTCCAAGGCACTCCCCATTCCTGGGGCTGACTCTGAACAACCAAGCACAGGCCCACCCCTGCACATTGAGGTGGCCAGAAATGCCATCGGGCTACAAAGAAGGAGACTCTACTGCAAGGCACGCATGCTCGCCAGTCCTCTGTGTTCTATCTGTAGAATGGGTATACTAACCTGTTCTACTTCTGGGTTTCTCTTGTGAGGCTCCAATAGTACAGTGTGGAGGGGCCAGAGCTGGGAGACGGGAGACCTGGCTTGGTCACTGATCAGGTAGACTGATGCAAGCCACAGGTGCGCACGGAGCCCCCCCCCCCCATATGTCATGCGCCCATTGTCCTTGTTGACTTCCGTAGCTTAGTCCAGTTCTGACGTGCCAAACTTCCAAGTAGCAGGTGTTTGGTTCTTGTCCCTTGTTTCTGGCACTCAGCTCTGAAAACGCTTGAAAACTCTCAGAAAGTTCAGAGCCCTGAAAACTCTCAGCAAGTTCAGAGCCCTGAGTGTCTTTTGTATGTTAACGAGATGACTGGTGGCCTGCAGCCCCTGATAGTTTCAGGGTGGAAGTTGATCACCAGGGAGATCAAGGTGGGATTAGAAGGTCTTAGAAGGTCAGAACCTTCAGCCCTACCCTTCATCTCTCTGGAGGGGAATGGGGCTAGAGATTGAGTTCAATCACCAATAATCAATGACTTAATCATGCCTACCTAATGAAACCTCCAGAAAAGCTTCTAAATGAAGGAATTTGGACAGCTTCTGGCTCAATAAACACATCGAGGTGCTGGGAGGGTCGGGCACCTGGTGGAGGCATGGAAGGTCCATGCACCCCGCCCCCCCCAGCCGCCATACCTTGCCCTGTGCCTCCCTTGCATTTGGCTTTCCTGGGTTGTATCCTCTATAATAAAATGGCAAACCTAAGCAAAGTGCTTTCTGGAATTCTGCGAACCTCTCTAGCAAATTGGACTACCTAATGAAGGGGTGCTGGGATCCCCTGCTTTATAGGTGTTTGGGCAGAAGTACACATAATAACCTGAACTTGAGGTTGGTATCTGAAATGGAGCCAGTTTTGAGGGTCTGAGCCCTTAACCTGTGGGATTGGATGCTAACTCCTAGGAGAGAGTGTCAGAATGGAAATGAATCACACTATTCTATGGGGGTAAAAATGGTCCACTGATAAATGGTGGTCAGTGACATTTTTGTAGACTGACAGACTCTTGGCATGATGGTTCATCTTGGCAAAACCTCATCTCCTGGCGGTCCCCCATCCCTGCTCTGCTGTGTACCAGACTCTCCCCACTGGCTGTTCACAACATACCTAGGGGGTTAGACTGCTTCTGCCTGCAATATGGGAGCGGGGGTGGGGGGGTGGGGGGGTGGGGGGTGGAGCTGAAGCCCAGAGAGGGTGAATGGTTTGCCTGAGATGACCCACAGGTACCTGATGAGCCCACCCCGTGAGCTTTGTGCCCTAAAGAGAAAACGTTCCCCATGGGGTCCTTGGACTCCATAGAATGAGAAAGTGTTCCGATGAGTTCTGGCAGGAGGCTGCACTTTCCCCTTCCTCAGTGCCTGGTCAGCCAATCAGGAACCCTTTTTCTTTTTCTTTTTCTTTTTTTTTTAAAGTCGCTTAACCAACTGAGCCACCCAGGTGCCCCAGGAACCCTTTTTCTTTTGTTTAGACAGCTTTGATCTGTGGACTTTGGGGTCCTCAAGAAGAAAGGAGGGGGTGGGGCGCCTGGGTGGCTCAGTTGGTTAAGTGACTGCCTTCAGCTCAGGTCATGATCCCGGAGACTCCACGTCGGGCTCCCTGCTCCACGGGAAGCCTGCTTCTCCCTCTCTCACTCCCCCTGCTTGTGTTCCCTCTCTGGCTGTGTTTCTCTCTGTCAAATAAATAAAATCTTTAAAAAAAAAAAAAAAGAAGAAAGGAGGGGGTTCCCATGCCATCATCTACTATGTTCTCTCCTCTTATTCTCTGTACCCTTTTGGAGAATTTTTTTTCTCCTTTCAAAAGTAATACACAGGGCTTTTGCAACTTTATAACATTTATGGAAATGTCTGTTTCCCACCTCCATAAAGACCACCAGTGTCATATTTCGGTGGTGTGTATGTCCTGACTTTTCTTCTCTTTCCCCATGTGAGTGTTCACTACTAGTAGTTTCTACTCAAATGAGATCACACTTCACATATTATCTTGTGACTTTCTTCTTCAGTCAGCATTGCTTCTTAGCTACCTTTTACTATTTCTACACTTATTGTGATAACGATTGCTAACATTTACCATCTGTCCATCTCTCCACCCTTCCTTCCATTCATACATCTAACTAACCTTCCATCTTTTCATCTGTTTCCCACTCAAGGGCCCCCTCACTGCCCACCCAGCACACATAATAACTGGCTGTTGGTATCACACCCTCAGTTAAACTAGGGGTGCAGGAGTTGGGGGATGTTCAGAGACTTAGACCATGATTCCTGCCTCCAAGCAACTCAGCATGGGAGACTGAAGCATGCCAGAGACTCAAAGAGGGACAGAAATAGTGTCTGGGACTATGGAAGTTCAGTGGAGGGAGGGCTGACTTGCAGCATGATGGTGGTGGGGGGTCGATGGGATTGGGGAGGGTGGTCAGAGCAGGTTTTCTAGAAGGTGTGCTTGAGGTCATCCTTGAAAGACAAAGTGGGCATCAGACATGCAGACAGAGGAGAAGGTATTCTGTGAGGGAAAAATGGGGGTGAAGGCAGGGCTGGGAAACCACAGAAAGGCAAATCATTCAAGGGGCTGGGTGATGGCAGAGTGCCAACAATCCGCAAAGCTACTGTGCTCCCCACCCCTGGCCCTGCCCCCAAGCCCAGCTCCAGTGGGCACTGAGGCTTCTACACTAGTGCTCCTCAAAACGGGACCCGTGGACCACCACCAGGCCATAGATTCCCTTTCCAATTCACAACCAGAAAAATATATAACTTGAGAGCAAGTGTTTAGAAACATATCAGTTTAATAGAGTCATCTGCTGCCTGTGGAATATAATAATAAAACACTGGGCTTCTAGTTTATTCCTTCAATTGAATTTTTCTAATAACTCCTTTTTTTACTGTATCTTGCGTACATCCGTGGCAGAATAAAAATAATAGCGGGCCCCGGAGCACCTGGGTGGCTCAGTTGGTTAAGTGTCTCCCTTCGGCTCAGGTCATGATTCCAGGGTCCAGGGACTGAGCCCTACATCGGGCTTCCTGCTTAATGGGGAGCTTGCTTCCCCCCTCCAACTCCCCCTGCTCTCTCTCTCTGTCTCTCCCCCTGCTTGTTTTCCCACTCTCTCTGTCAAATAAATAAATAAAATCTTAAAAAAAAAAAAGCAGGCCCTTTGCCCATTTCATTTGGGCTGCAGGTAGTTTGAGAAACACTAGTATACAATACGTATGTACCCTTGGCCAAAGTGGCTTCATGGTCATTATCTCATTTCCCTGAGAGCAGGGCAGGGCGAGAACTTTCATCTCCATTTTACGGTATGACCTGACTGGCTGAGGTTCTCACAGATGGTTGGGGCAGAGCAAAATTTGAACCCAGGGCTGACATCATGGCGGGCAGCCTCCCATGAGCTCCTGCCCCAGGCTGGATTGAGCTGGGGTGTGGGGCGGGGAGGGCCCAGGAGAGGAAGAGAGAAGCAACTGGAAAAAGACCAGCAGATAGGGTGGGAGCTAGGATCCAGAGCCTGTCTCAGAGTGTCTGTGACTGAGGAAGGACAGGAAGAGGAGATCGGCTGGAAGGTCAGCCTGAGCTTCCCCAGATGGTCCTAGAAAAACCAGGCCAGGTCCCTGGGATCTGGGGGAACATTCAGTGAGGTTAGTTTCAGCCCCAGTCCACTTCAGTCCCTCTCTAGTCTTCTTCCCTCCTTTTCTCCTTCTGTATCTCCCTCCCCACATCATCCATCTTCCCAAGGCCAAGGCCTTGGCCCATCCATCTATGCTTCCAAAGCTTGCCCAAAGTTTAGTCCACAAAACCAGCAGTCTCTGCCTGGCCCAACACATGTGCATCCTTCTCTCCTCTTGTCCCTCAAAGAGACTGAAAGAACAGGGATTATGATTACTTGTTATCTATGAGGTAACAGGCTCAGAGAAGTCAACTCACTTCTTTGAGATCACAGAGCAAGTAATTTCAGACTCTAATTCCTGACCCTGTACTTTCTGACTAGTACAACTGACTAGCGGAGAGGAGAGGGGAACCATTTCCATAGGTCCCTGGGGTGCAGCTGATGGTGGGGCTGCGGGACGGGGTGGATGATGTGCAGGGAGAACTAGGAAGGAAGAAATCAGTGGTGTAACCAGTGGGGGTGTCTGTCTGTAAACTTCCTCTTCTCCAACACTTTGGCTGCTTCCAGGCAGCCTTAAAACCCCATCCCCGGCCAGGAAAAGGCAGAAATAATGTGGGTAGGGCAACCCATCTTTCCTCTACTCTGTTGGTAAACAGGTAACGTGGGGATTATATTTTTAGATGACCATTTGGCAAAATCTGTTGCAACAAAAACATTTCTACTCCTCTTTGTCATTCTTGTCCATCCCTCCATCCCCTATTTCTTTCACTCACTCAGTGATCCCCCCCCCCACCATCCTCTTCTAGAAGTTATGCATCGCCTCTCTCCTCCCCCCACCTAGAGGACCAGTGCATCCCCAGCTGAGGCAGGCTTCATGTAATAGCTTCAGAGGTGACTCAGGTGGAGTGGCTGATTGCGTGTGTGCGTGCATATATACATGCATGCAAACTTGGTTTCTCTTTTCAAGTGTGCACATCAGGGGCGCCTAGGTGGCTCAGTGGGTTAAGCATCTGCCTTCTGTTCAGGTCATGGTCTCAGGGTCCTGGATCGAGCCCTGCATTGTGCTCCCTGCTGAGTGAAGAGTCTGCTTCCTCCTCTCTCTGTCTCTCCCCCTGCTTGTGCCCTCTTTCTTCCTCACTCATAAATAAATAAAATAATAAGTAAAAATAAAATATTTATTTATTTATTTGACAGACAGAGAGAGGCATAGTGAGAGAGGGAACATAAGCAGGGGGTGTGGGAGAGGAAGAAGCAGACTCCCTGCTGAGTGGGGAGCCCCATGCAGGGCTCAATCCCAGGACCCCAGGATCATGTCCTGAGCCAAAGGCAGATGCTTAACAACTGAGCCACCCAGGCGCCCGAATAAATAAAAATCTTAAAAAAAAAGTGCACATATCATAAGCATCCAGCTTGATGAATATGCACTGAAAACACACCTTTGTAATCTGAACCCAGATACAGAAACAAAATGTTAGCAGCACCCCAGGAAGCCCCTTCTGGATCCCTCCAGTCACCTCTAAGCTAAACACTTCCCTGACTTGTAAACCATAGATTAGCTTCTTTTGGAGCTTTATATAAATGAAGCCTTACAGGGATACCCTGGTGGCTCAGTCCATTAAGCATCTGCCTTTGGCTCAGGTCATGATCCCAGGGTCCTGGCATTGAGCCCTGCATTGGGCTCCTTGCTCAGCTCCTTGCTCTGCTTCTCCCTCTGCCTGCCTCTCCACCTGCTTGTGTCCTCTCTTTTTCTCCCTTTCTCTCTCTCTATCTGACAAATAAAATACAAATCTTTAAAAAACAAAAAATAAAAAAAAATGAAGACTTACAGCACTTACACTTCCATGTCAGTTTTCTTGGGTCAATGTATGATCAGTGAGATGCATCTATATGCTTGCCTTCGGTTGTCGGGGGTTCATTCCCATGGCTGTGTTAATGTTCCGTAGCATGGCTGTTCCACCTTGCATGTATCCATTCTCTGCTGACAGACATTTGGGTTGTTTCGAGTACTGAGCTGATAATGCTGTACGAAGTCGTGTGCATGTCAATTGGTGCACATATACACCTGCTGGGTTATAAGGGACACAATGTTCGGCTCTAGCAGGGACTGGCAAATAATTTTCCAAAGGGACTGTGCCAAGTGACTCTGGCAGTTGTATGGATGAGGTTCTGCTGGTACCATATCCTCCCGATCATGATCACTGATCCTTCTGTGTGGGATGCTGAAGTGGGCACTGATCACTAGTCCTTCTAATTTAAGAACATAGGTTCTTCTGGACAAGCTTGTTTTAGATTGACTGTGTGTGAATCTCAGGTCTCTTTTTACCTTGTGACCTTCGGCAAAGCCTGTTTCCTTGTCTATGAGATGAGTTGAAATGAGTTGAAACAGCTCACGGAGCTGTTAGGAGGATTCTGTGGACAGGTTAGGTTGGGCTTCACCAACATTAGCCATTTAGGGCCAGTTCCCACAAAAGCACTCTCAATCACCTGCAGAGAGCCTCCATCTCCCCTTCTGTAAAATGGTCATGACCGTCCTAACACATACACACACACAATTGAGGGGACAACCAGGAAATGGAATGACGTCTAAATGTACCTAATTTTATGGAGATATAATACATTGATTATACAATTCACCTTTTCTCAGTGGCTTTTAGTATAGTCACAGAGTTATGCAGATATCACCACTATCTCATTCTAGATCATTTTTATCATCCCAAAAAGAAACCCCATTCCCATTGGCAATCATTCCCCCATTCCCAGCCCCTGGCAGCTGCTGAACTACTTTCTATCTCTTTGGGTATTACAGGTGCCAAATCTTTGCTTTTCTGTATTTTTGAACTCTTGCACAAGTGAACTACTTAGTACTGAAACAGGCACATAATATACACTTAGTAAATGTCATCTGCGTGTGTGTGTGTGTGTGTGTGTGTGTGTGTGTACGGATGGATGATGTCATCTATGTGTGTGTGTGGATGGGTGGATGGATGGATAGAGCACACATAGTAGACAGATATAGTATAAGCTCATCCATTCGACAAAACCCCATTTGCACATTTACACTAGGAGGCATATGGTCTACAGAGAGAAGTAAACTAGGATTCACCCGCTCAGGTCATTCGCCATCTAGTGGGACAGAGAGGAATGTGTACTCTTCACTCTGGCAGAGTCAGAAGCAATTAAAAGTTGTGTTGGAATTCGGAGGAGAAGATGCCGGAGGTGGAGGTGACCCTTCAAGTTTGGGGGAACTTTCCTGATGAAGAGGGGCAGTCGGGGGAGGGATCCCAAGACCTCAGGCTGGGACAAGTGGCAGGTGTGATGTCAAGCAGGATCGCCGGCCAGTCAGGGCTTCCCACACCAATGTGGACCTGGTCCTGGACCTCTGTGGGCTGTGAACAGGAGTTGGCTGTAGAGGGAGGCTGTGAACGCTGGGCAGTGGGCGACAGATGCCAGAGGGGGAAGGGAGGACGAGGGTGAGCCGGGCCAGCTCACACAAGTCTGCGCAGTCATCTGGACAAGGGCACCCTGAACTGACTGTACCCACGTCCAGGGATGCCAGGTGGGGTCCCCTTGCCACCAGCTGGATTGATTTCTCCAGTTCACTGTGGCTAGAACCGTACTAAAGAGGGGGAGAGTGGCAGCATCGTAAGTGAAGGAGCCTGGACTTCAGAGTCAGACCTGGCTCTGCCCTTTCTCACCATGGGACCTTGAGCAAGTGCCCCACCTCTCTGAGCCTGTTTCTTCAACTGTAAAGTGGAGGTAATATCACTTACTTCAGGATAGCTAAGGAATGATGACTGGGGGAGGCTGGACCAGGCAGTTGAAGCATGCATTCAAGGTGCCAGCAAGCTTGGTGTGTTTATTTATTTTCTTTATTAAAGATTTTATTTATTTATTTATTTATTTATTTATTTGAGAGCAAGCGCGCCCGCGCAGGCACACACACACACATGCATGAGTTGAGGGGCAGAAGGAGAGGAAGAAGCAGACTCTCCACTGAGCAGGAAGCCTGATGATGATCCTGATCTTGGGGCTCCTTCCCAGGACCCTCAGGTCATGACCTGAGCCACAGGTAGATGCCTAACCGACTGAGCCACCCAGGTGCCCCAAGTTTGGAACGTTTAAACTTTTCCTTTTTTTGGAAAAGAAAAATATAACAATGGATATATGTATATATAAATATATTTTCTAACTGAAGTTGTCATCATGGAAGAAACAGAATTTGTGAACTTTCTTGCGTTTACTGTACAATGTCGCATTATTTTGTTTTGAATGATGCACAGAGGGATTGTCTTTTCAGGACTTAGTCCTCCGAAGGTGTTATCAGGCCCTGAGGAGAGCCGACTGATGTCTGGGGAAAGCAAGGGAAATGGGGTAACACATACAATCTGCCCTACTGAGACTCAACTTGCAGAAAGTCTCTCAAACCACAGGAGACAATTCTGAGATTTTTATGCGGCGGACAGGAGGCCAGTGGGAGTGTGGTGGGGTGAGGTGGGATGCTGATAGCATAGACTCAGAACCCAGGGTGTTAACAGTTGCAGAATCCTAAAAAAAATCATTGAATTCAAGCACCTCATTGTACAGGTAGAGACACAGAGCCCCGGTACACAGAGATTTGTTGGGGTGCCTGGATCCCTGAAGCTAGGAGTCTCCAAGGGAGAGGAGGTCCTGCTTCCCACTCCTGTCCCCCACAGTGGCCACCAGCTCTGTTGAGGGTCATACATTCCCCAAGTCCCCACGTGCTCAGCTTAGAGGTTCGCACACCAGAGAAATAGTCCTGCTTTGGGGCTCACAGGCCAGGGGCAAAGCCAGTCAGGCACCTAAGGGATAAGTTAAACTCTGTCCATCTCTGTGCTAAGGATCCAAAAGAGCCACTTATGACTCTTTGTCCAGAGGAGGCAGGCTGAGGTGGGCACCTGAAGCCCCCAGATTTGGCAGAGAGAGATGAGCAGAGAGAATGCACCTCCCACAGAGAACAGCCAGGGAAAAGGGAGGAGAGCGCTTGAGGCTCCAGAAACTGAGAGGCGACTGTTTCCCACGGACAGAGGGTTGTGGGAGGGTGGGTGGAAAGGCGGGCTTGTGAGCAGCCTCGATCCATCATTTTAGCAACTCAGATGGTCACAGGGTACCCCCCCTACCCCCGGGGCCCTGCCATTTGATTCTGGGATCCTGGATGGGAAGAAAAGCCCTTCTGAGGGAAACTTTTCCCAGCTTCCAGCCCCC